>JARQOD010005748.1:0-46405 GCA_033576555.1 Oophaga sylvatica
TCATGGGGGTTTTTAAAAAAAAATTAAAGAAATTAAAGGGAAAATTTTTAAAAACGGGGGAAATTAAAAAACAAAGAAAGAGGTTAAACTTTACTTTTTTTGGGGGAATATGAAAATAATAGTTTAATAAAAAATTTTGAAAAATTTTTAAAAAAAAAGATGAAAAAGCAAGTTTTTTAAAAAGGGGGAAATAAAGGGGGGGAAAAATTTTAAAAAAAATTTTTATGACAAAAAAAGATGCTGCTGAAAATTAAAAAAAGGGAAAAAATTTTTGGCAAAAGTTAAAAAGGGGAAGCAGGGGTTTTTTTAAAAAAATAAATATTTGCCAAAATAGAAAAAAGTTTAAAAAACATTGCATTTCTTCGTCAACCGAACTGTATTTAAAAAAAAAATTTTAAAAGCTATTTTTCCATTGGATTGGGTTAAAATCTTTCCTTTAATGTCCCTCAACCTCCCCCAAAACATTCTAACATTACTCTTTGTTGTTTTCCTTATGTACAATTATCCAACAAGGCAAGAATGGGGTTTTTTTTAATTCCGTATTTTTTTCCCATAGACTTACATTGGATTTTCCCGGTTCGGGTATCGCCGATATTTTTGGTGAAACGGCGATACCTTTTCCGTCCGAAACTTTTGGATACGGAAAGAAAGCTCAACTCTATACACCAATTTCTTTTTGTTTTTTAAAAATAGTTGCATACATATATACACTTATTGATCCGGGGGGGAAATTACAGTATTACAGCAGCAATACAAACAGCAGTAAAATAAAATATTAGGGACTGAGTTGAGCGTACTTTCCGATATCCTAAAGAACGGAAACGTAATGGTATCCCGTATCACTAAAATATCGGCGATACCCGATACCATACCGGAAAGCCCATTAAGTCTTTGGGAAACAAAATATCAAAATTTTAAAAAAAAAAACCATTCTTGCCGTTGGGTTAATGTACAGAAGGAAAAAAATGAAAGAGAAAAGGTAAATTTATTGGGGGAGGTTGAGGGGGGAATTAAAGGCAAAAGTTTAACCCAATCCAAAGGAATACCCTTAATTTTTTTTTTTAGGAAAATACGTTCGGATTGACAAAAAAAACACAATGTTGTTAACCTTTTTTCTATTTTGTCAAAAATGTCTGTTTCACAACTTCCATGGCTTTCACCTTTTTAAACTTTTCACCCCCTTTCTCCTTTAATCTTCGCCCTCATTTTTTCATCAAATTATTCTTCATTTCACCCTTCTTAACTTCTAAAACTTCTTGCTATTCCTTTTTTTGTTAAAATTATTATATTGTTCTTATTAAACAGTTATTTTCTTCAATTTCTACTTCTTTTTCTTCTTCCTATTCATCCTTTTATCATTTCTTATTTGTGACAGACATTCCTGTATTGTAATCTTTAAAAAACTCTGAATTTTTTCATCCTTCCGTTCTTGCTGTCACAAAAGGGGATTTTAAATACAAACAGTATTTGTCGCGTTCTTTTGCCTGCAGCAGCATCAGGCATTTTCCAGGGGCACCACGAGGAGGAAGGGACTCACCCCCCTATCACTGCTTAGTCTTCTTTCTGCTTAAATTTAGAGCAATTTTTTTGCCCCTTATTTTGGTTTAACTTTAATGTTCTTTCTTTTTTGATCTTCGCTTATTGTTCTTCGTCTCTTGGGCTTATCTTGTTTTTGTCTTAACTTCTTTGTCCTGTTGGTGATGGTACCAAAAAGCCAATGGAAGTAAAAGGGACCCAGCTGACTGTGCTGGAACCCGGGGTGGGTCAGCAGAAGGAAAAAGAGCCAGGCACAACGAGGACCACAAAGTCCTGGGACCCGGGTTACTAAGGGCAGGAGGTTCCTGTGCTCCAAAGCACTTCCAAGGCCGCGAACTTGCTGGAATCGGATACCCCACATGGAAGGCACCTAGGCCAAAGGCACTGCGGAAACCAGCTGACGGTAAGGAACCCGGTGGGTAAGAAAGGGACAAGAGCCAATGAAAGTAATGAGGACCAGCTGACTGTTTCTGGAACCCGCGGGTCAGCAGAAGGAAAAGAGCCAATGGCACAACCGAGGACCAGCTGCCCTTAAAGGGAAGGGTTACTAAGCAGGAGGAACCTGTGCTCCAAAAACCAAACCCCCAAAGGGCCAGCCAGCGTTTTCTGGAACTCGGGATACCGACATGGAGGGGACCTAGGCCAAAGGCACTGGGAGAACCCGCTGAGGGGTATGGAAACCCGGATGGGTGCAGAAGGTACCAGACCAATGAAAGTAATGAGGGGGCCAGCTGACCCGTCTGAACCCGGAGGGGCAAACAGAAGGAAAAGAGCCAAAAGGCACAACCGAGGACCACTGACGTTACTGGGCACGGTTACTAAGCAGGAGGTACCTGTGGGTCCAAAGCACACTCAAGGACCCAGGGAGACGGTTGCTGGAACCGGGGGTACCGACATTTGGGGGCACCTAGGCCAAAGGCCCCTGCGGAGAACCAGCTGACGGTTTCTGGAACCCGGAAGGGGTCCCCGAAGGTACCCCTGGAAAATAAAGGTGAGGCACCGGACTGGGTTTTTCCGTTCACACGCAGGGGAAACAGCTGACATTACTGAACCCCAAAAACACGGGAGCAAGTGTAGACCCGTTCTAACAGCACTTCCCAGAAACAAACTGGCGGTGTTGTAACCCCGGGAAAGAGAAAGAAACATGGTGGAGGCAGGGAGGACTGTTTGCCGTTTTTACAAAAGCAGGGGAACAGCCGACATTACTGAACCCCGTAACACAGGAGCAAGTGTAACGTGCTAACAGCACTTCCGAGAAACAACGGCGGTTTTTTTGTAACCCAGGGATGAGAAGAAACATGGTGGAGGCAGCAGGACTTTTTTGCCGTTCACACAGCATGGGAACAGCTGACATTACGAACCCCAGTAACACAGGAGCAAGTTTAGCTGTGCTAACAGCACTTCCCAGAAAAAACAACTGGGGTGTTGTAACCCAGGGATGAGAAGGAACTGGGGGGGCAGCAGGACCTTTTTTCCGTTCACCCCCGCGGGGAAAAAGCTGACATTACGAAACCCCATAAACCCCGGGGAAGTGTTAGACTGTGCTAACAGCACTTCCGAGGGAAAAAACTGGCGGTTGTTGAACCCTGGAAGAAAGGGGAAACTGGGTGGAGGCAGCCCGGACTTTTTGCCGTTTACACAGCAGGGGAACAGCTGACATTACTGAACCCCAGTAACACAGGAGCAAGTGTAGACTGTGCTAACAGCACTTCCGAGAAACAACTGGCGGTGTTGTAACCCAGGGATGAGAACAGAACAGGGTGGGAGGCAGCAGGACTTTTGCCGTTTCACACAGCAGGGGAACAGCTGACATTACTGAACCCCAGTAACACGGGAGCAAGTGTAGAACTGTGCTAACAGCACTTCCGAGAAACAACTGGGCGGTGTTGTAACCAGGGATGAGAAGAGAACATGGGGAGGCAGCAGGACTGTTGCCGTTCACACAGCAGTGGGAACAGCTGACATTACTGAACCCCAGTAACACGGAGCAAGTGTAGACTGTGCTAACAGCACATCCGAGAAACAACTGGCGGTGTTGTAACCCCAGGGATGAGAACAGAACAGGTGGAGGCAGCAGGACTTTTTGCCGTTCACACAGCAGGGGAACAGCTGACATTACTGAACCCCAGTAACACGGGGAGCAAGTGTTAACTGTGCTAACAGCACTTCCGAGCAACAACTGGCGGTGTTGGAGCCCAGGGTCAAGGAGGATGTTTAAATACTAGATCAAGTATTTTCCTTGTTACGTGTCAATTAAAAATGTCTATACTCCAAACAAGAGAAATATAACCTTTAGTACCATAAGATATGATTTTACTTTAAAAAATATATGTAATTAATAATTGACAAACATAAACGCATACATTAACATGTTGAAAAGCAATGCAAACCACAATAAAAATCGGTTAAATAATCTGCTATACGGTTTTAAATAAAAGCATACAAGTACATATCAGAATCCTTTAAATTTGATGGATAAGTAACAGTATGTACACCATTTTCATTTGCTGAATAATATCACAAAAAAGTTTTTAAAAATATCTAAAATTTTCCATCATGTAATACTGATAATATGTGCCAATCATTTATATTAACAAAAAAAACCTTTAAAAAGTGCATAGTGAAAACAGCTATTTATGCCTGACTGTGGACTTGCAAGCATGACAACGGATAGATAAGGTATATATAGATGAGTCTGCATAGCCACAGATGGTGAATGGCGATGTAATACTGTACTCAATAAAGTGTGCGTTACTACTACATCCTTTTTTTTATATAGCTTTATAAAAGGGTACGTGCATGTATGCTTGCGCCTTTGTTTGGACGCACAGACTGGCTTCCTGCTGTGACGCGTTGGGTATTGGAGCGTCTGTGCGTCTTATGACGCAGACTAACATTCACGGTGCGCATCGTTCATCATCGCAAGCGTACCGACAACACAAAGGCGTTGTCATGACTGCTTTACTCAGTAAACAGCACCTATGATGAAACATACACGCATGTGCCCTATTACATAACAACTACAAAAAAATGCGTGTGAGGTGTGACACAGCTGTTTTGTTAAGGTACAGTATTATATCGACATTGTACAGGTGTCGCTATTCAGTCTGATAATAGATATCATTCACCTATTCTATCAGTTGTCGTTCTTTCAGCCCACTTACAGGATATTTTTTTGCTATTGTGACTATGCACTATTGACTTTACCAAGGTAATGCATGATTTTTGTTTAGCGATTATCATTTTTACATGAAGGACCTTTATGATATGGGCTGTTAACTTTCTAATCAAATATGTATTTTTTAAAATGACACAAATATAAGTAATGTTGAAGAGGACTATTCCTACATGCATTGTTTGCACAATTATTACAGGTGTACATCACGTCCCTTAATCAACATTGGATATTATATTTACTTGTATGCTTTTATTCAAAGGCAAGAACACTGAAGTATAACCTTCGCACTGCAGCATTGTCAAAGTTCAACCACATTATGCACTCCAACATTGCAGTATTTGAGTCATCATGATGTGAGTGGATTTGTCTAAGCTATGGAGTGACAAGGTTGACCATCAGTATCCTAAGCATAAGTAGGCTTTTGTGTTTGCATTTGTTTTCGACATGTGCATATCTGTAATAATATGTCACAATTATTTGTTACCGATTTGTGACAGACAAATCATTTTATGGTTTGAAAGTTGACGTTTCAAATGTTTACAGCTTAGAAATCATGGTGTAGCCTCATATCTATGTGTAGCACTAGACACTTTGAGATGTCATGTTTTTTTCACCATGATTAGGTAGCTAGCAGTAATTTTTGCCGGACACACAGCAGGGGAACAGCAGGCGTTACTGAACCCCACAAACACATCAGCGATTGTTTTCATCTGTGCATCTAACACTTCTGAGCAGCAACTGGCGCTGTTGAAGCCCAGGGTCAAGGAGGGTGTAGGCAGAGGCCTAGTATGAGACGTTTGAAGTTGAAGTTGTAGTTAGCAGCAGTAATTTTTGCCAGACACACAGCAGGGGAACAGCAGCGTTACTGAACCCCACAAACACATCAGCGATTGTTTTCATCTGTGCATCTAACACTTCTGAGCAGCAACTGGCGCTGTTGAAGCCAGGGTCAAGGAGGGTGTAGGCAGAGGCCTAGTATGAGACGTTTGAAGTTGAAGTTGTAGTTAGCAGCAGTAATTTTTGCCAGACACACAGCAGGGGAACAGAGGCGTTACTGAACCCACAAACACATCAGCGATTGTTTTCATCTGTGCATCTAACACTTCTGAGCAGCAACTGGCGCTGTTGAAGCCCAGGGTCAAGGAGGGTGTAGGCAGAGGCCTAGTATGAGACGTTTGAAGTTGAAGTTGTAGTTAGCAGCAGTAATTTTTGCCAGACACACAGCAGGGGAACAGCAGGCGTTACTGAACCCCACAAACACATCAGCGATTTTTCATCTGTGCATCTAACACTTCTGAGCAGCAACTGGCGCTGTTGAAGCCCAGGTCAAGGAGGGTGTAGGCACAAAATATTGAGTTATTGCCTTGTTACGTGGCCATTGCAAATGTATGTACTTCAAACAAGAATAAATGAAGTTTTACTACGACAATAAAATGATGAATTTCAATTACAAGAATAGAAAAATATTTATACTTGACAGTCCCTCTGTGGTTGATAACCGTTTTAATGGCTAACTGAAATATGGTAACAAATTCAAAGCTTTCGAGACTACTCAGGTGTCTTCATCAGGCTAAGAGTAAAGCCAAAAATGAAGAATCACATATTTCTACACACAACAGGACACAGGAATAGCTAAGACAAGTGAGGGAGGGACAAGTGAGGGGAAGACCGGCAACAAAAAGGAACAAGGATGAATTATCAGCGCCACACAATCACAGATAAATTAATGAATTTACCTGTGGGAAAAGACTTTTGTATGCCCGGTCATAGCATCATGGATATGGAATTACTGGTATAAAATATAACTTCAAATATGAGAAACGTAACAAAGGTTTCAGAATATAAGCTCATCATGACCTTTGACACTGTTAGTGATGGAATGAATAGATCACATGGATTTATGTCATTCTATATCAATTAAGGAATCTGCGTCTATGACCTTCCAGGTCATGAAAACCCCAAAAAATACGCAATGAGAGGGCAATCAAACTTTCTATCCTTATCTAGGAACTGTTCCAATATTTATGTTCATCCCTGTGAGATAATGACAGTTCTGATACACGTCACTTACTTGTCTTACCTATTGCACTATTCCTGTGTCCTGTTGTGTATAGAAATATGTGATGCTTAATTTTTTTAGTTAGTCTTTCCCTGATGAAGAGACGTGAGTAGCCTTGAAAGCTTGCAATTTGTTTCCATCTTTTCAGTTATCCATAAAAAGGTATCAACCACTGCTGACTCTGAAGTCTAAATATTTTTCTATCTACTGGCTAACACGGTACAAAGATACACATGTTTTCTAATTTCAAGAAGGAAAAAATAAAGAAAATACAAATATAAACGCATATATGCACATGCCAAAAATAAATGGAACAACACAACACCCAAAAAATTGGTAACAAAATATAGTGTTGTAAATTTAAGAATAAAAGTAAATGTTTTTTTTTATGAATAATGCTTAAGGAACGCTATGTTAAACCATAACATAGTGAAGACAATGGATTTTGTAATAGTCACTCATCATCATCATCGCAAATTTTATGTGACAGTCACAGACAATTCAATTATTTAAGTTCATAAAATCGTAACTTTCTATAGCATGTATGACATGTCCAGCATGGACTCATCAATGTGATTGATGACACAATAATGTACAATAAAAAATAACCATTTAAAAAAACATTAGGCATTGTTTGTCACAATTTAAGTGTGTGCCTGCAAGTGTAGGTGAAACAAAGGCTACGGATAGCAAAGGTATATTCTATGTCTGTATCAGACAGTGGACAGCCTCTGATGGGTAATGCCGATGTTATACTGTACGTCAATAAAGTCTGCGGCTGAAATCATGCATTTTTTGCTTGTAGAGTGTTGAAGGGGTAAAAGAATGTCTGGTTGCGCAAAGCTTTATCCGTCAACACTACCTTCCTACTGTCACGCGTAGGGTAGGGTAGCGTGTGGCAATTAGCTGACTATCAAATGTGAGGTTAGGCTGCGTTATTGCGCACTAGGGACCGCAAAAAAAAATACAGCAGTAATAATTTAATGTGTAATACTACACCTATGACAAACCAAAAAATTACGTTCCCTCTTTAACAATGTACAAGACTAACAAGCCTAATGGTTGACGCTGACTTAATTGAGATACAGTATTACATCAACATTGTCCATGAGTAACTATGCACTGTGATACCTATATACCAGTATTAATTTATATCTCTTGTGGTTGTTTCAACAGCACTTGCAGGTATAAGTACCTATTGTCAGTATGCATGATGCACTTTCTAGATGTAATAATTTATTATTGGACATTATTACCATGTTTACATGCTGGCCATTTCATATATGGTGTTTGAAGTTACAGTTGGCATCAGTATGTGTATTTTATAATGTCTGTCATAAATAAACCTCGTGATGATGATGATGAGGATTTAATGATTCGTACATCCATTGAGTGCATTATCTTACAGGTACAGATAAAGTTCCTTAAAAAGCATTAATTCATAAGTCTGAAATGTACTTTTATGCATTAATTTAAAAATGTGAAGAGTAGACTATGTTTTATTTTTTGTTACCATTTCTAATAGACATGTGCAGATATGCGCTGTGATGACAAATTATTATTTGTCCATATTTGTCATAAAAATTTATCATTCTAGGCCTGCAAAACTTCACAATTTCATGTTTTCAGCATAACAAGCAGGGTGACGGCTCTTCCCTATTTGGAGCATGTTGGTCATGTGTTTTTCTGTCCATGTGTCGGGAACAGGAGACTTCTTGCCGTTGACACAGCAGGGAACAGCTGGCGTTACTGAACCCCACTAACAGTAGAGCTTGTGTTTTGTTCTGTGGACACGACACTTCTGAGCAGCAACTGGCAGTGTTGGAGCCCAGGGAGTAGAGTTCAGGTGGTAGAAAGATGAACATAACAGGAGACATGGATAACGTTGCGAACCAGTTATTTAATCTGAAAACGGACAGACAAATTCTGGCGAGATCCATGCCTTGTTCATTTTCAGAAAAGTAAGCCGGTCTACATTATCGGAGGATAGTCGCATGCGACGGTCTGTTAGTACACCACCTGCAGCACTAAAGACGCGCTCCGATAATACACTGGCAGCAGGGCAAGCCAGCACCTCCAATGCATACTGGCTAAGCTCTGGCCATGTATCCAGCTTAGAGACCCAAAACTTGAATGGGGAAGAGCCATCTGGGAGTACACTGAGAGGCAAAGCCAAGTAGTCTGTCACCATCTGACGGATACGTTGCCTCCCGCTGACTGGAGCCCTCTCGGATGGTGTAGACATTTGTGGCGCTGCCACAAAACTTTGCCACATTTTGAACATACTGGTCTTTCCCTGTGCAGAGGCACTGCGTGTGCTCCCTCTTGTTGCAGAGCTCTCTACACTGCCTCGACGCACAGAGCTGCTTTGTAAAGCAGTAGCAGCAGCAGTGCTCTCGGCAGTAAGGTAGAACATTAGGGATTGCACCAGTGTGTCTTGGTACTCCCGCATTTTACGCTCCCGGTTCAACGGTGTGATGAGGCTTTTGACGTTGTCCCGGTAGCGAGGGTCTAGGAGGGTGTACACCCAATAATCAGACGTCGTGAGAATGTGGGCGATGCGGCGGTCGTTTCTTAGGCACTGCAGCATGAAATCAACCATGTGCTGCAGACTCCCAACTGGCAAAGAAACGCTGTCCTCTGCAAGAGGCGTTATCTCTGCCTGCTCTGCATCACCCCACCCTCGCTCTACATACTGACTAGAGCGTTGTGTACCTCCCTCTGGAGCGATGTCTTCCTCCTCCATTGACTCCTCCTCCTCATCCTCCTCACAAAGTGAGCCCTGCCCAGCCCTTTGTGAGGAACCACGTTGCGCTGACTTTCCAGAAGGTGATGGAATTTGTGACTCCTCATCCTCCACCTCTTCCAAAACCTCATCCCTTATTGCTTGCAGTGTTTTTTGAAGCAGGCAGATAAGGGGGACAGTCAGGCTGACTAGTGCATCATCTGCACTCGCCATCCGCGTTGACTCATCAAACGCACGCAAAACGTGGCACATGTCCTTCATAGTGGCCCACTCATTAATGGTGAAGTGTGGACGGCGCAAATTGCGTGTTGATTGCGCCTGATGCAGCTGATACTCCATAACTGCTGGCTGCTGCTCACACAACCGCTCCAACATATGTAACGTTGAATTCCACCTGGTGGATACGTCACATATGATGCGATGTTCAGGAAGGCGCAATCTGCGTTGCAGAGCTGCAATGCGCGATCTGGCCATGCTGGAACGTCGCAAGTGAGCGCACTCTAGGCGGACCTTGTGCAGCAGTGCATCAAGATCCGGATAGTCCCTCAAAAAACTCTGCACGACCAAGTTGAGCACATGTGCCAGACATGGTATGTGAGTGAGGTTGCCAAGGCCCAGAGCTGCCACCAGATTTCGGCCATTGTCACACACTACCAAGCCTGGCTGGAGATTCGCTGGCAAAAACCACACGTCGCTCTCCTGCTTGATGGCATTCCAGACCTCCTGCGCTGTGTGGCTTCGATTCCCCATGGGAATTAATTTCAGAACGGCCTGTTGCCGTTTGGCCACGGCTGTGCTCATATCGTCGCATCAGGTAAGCGTCCACGGGTCCATGTGGAGGTAGACCGTGACGGCTCCTGCAGCGATGATTCTGAGGAACTGGAGTAGGAGGAGGAGTCAATGTGGACAGACTTGATTCCGGCAATCCTTGGAGTTGGCAGAACACGTACAGCGCCACTCGCAAGATCTGTACCCGGCTCCACAACATTCACCCAATGGGCAGTGAGTGAAAGGTATCGTCCCTGGCCATGGGTACTGGTCCACGCATCGGTGGTCAGGTGGACCTTGCTACTGACGGCGTTTAGTAGCGCATGTTTAATTTTTGCCTCAACATGCTTTTGCAGACCAGGGACGGCTTGCCTGCTGAAATAAAATCGGCTGGGCACATTGTATTGTGGGACTGCCAATGCCATTAATTCACGGAAACTGTCAGTCTCCACCAGCCTGAATGACAGCATTTCAAGGGACAGGAGTTTTGCAATGCCAGCATTCAGAGCCTGTGCTCGTGGATGGTTTGCCGAGTATGGCCGTCTTTTATCCCATGCCTGTGCTACCGATGGCTGTTTTGTGGCCTGGGTGTGTGAGGATGACAGGGAACTTGCAGCTGTGGGTGGAATAACACTGTGTCTCTGGACAACAGTGACAGAGGTTCTTCCATGGCGATCCTTTGAGGAAGCCTTACCAGCTGTGTGTGAACTGGAGGAAGAGGCTCCAACAGGAGCTGAAGATGTAGGTGCTGCTGTAGGTTGGCCTACATCTCCAGTGTGTTTTGTAACTCAACAAAGTGCTTTGACCGCACATGTTTCCACATATTTGTTGTATTAAGGTTACTGACACTTTTACCTCTTTTAATTTTTTGATTACACAGCTTGCATTTTACATAGCAAATATCATCTGCAACTGTATCAAAAAAGGACCATGCAGAGCAAGTCCTGGGAGCGCCCGGTTTGGCTGTTGTAAGAGAACTGCTCCGAACGGGTGCCAAACTGGAGGCTACAGGCAAGCGAGTCTGCAGCCTACCTCTCCCTACTGTTTGGACCGTTGGTGCAATCTCTTCCTCAGAGCTGCTCCCACCACCTTCCTGTTCCTCACGCCATGTTGGGTCTTGGACCTCATCATCTCCACCACTACCCTCTTCCATCACCTGCTGTTGTTGGGTGGTCTGGCCAGCACCATGCTCAACAGAAACTGGCAACTGAGTCTCATCATCATCAGATGCGTTCTGCGGTGTGCTGACCATCGGCACTGGCTCACCCGCCTCTTCAGATTCAGAGAGACACAGCTGTTGCGCATCACTGCATACTGCCTCTTCTTCACATTCCAGAATGCTGCTTGGCTGGGCCCCTGTTTCCAAGCCAACAGATTCTGAGAACAGAAGCAGAGACTCAGCTGGCTCCTGTACAGAGCTCTCTGACTGCCTGGGCAATTTGGCAGGCGGTGAAGAGACTGATGGTTGTTCAACAGTGCTGTGGTCCTGAGAGGAGGTGGAAGGTATTGAAGTCGATGCATTGGCTGCCATCCAACCAACAACGGCTTCAATTTGTTCTTCACGCAGCAGGGGGGTACGCTGAGCTCCTACAAAAGTGCGCATAAAGGAACGCTCACGGGGAAAACTGGTGGATGCTGTGTCACTGGGTGCGGCAGCAGCCACAGAATCCCCACGTCCTCTCCCTGCTGCAAATCCACGGCCTCGACCACGACCACGTGCCTTACTCACTGACTTCTTCATCTTGGTAGATTGATAAAGAAAGTCAGAAAAGTTAAGGCCTAAGTGTGGTTATTCCTCACAGACTACAGTGAACCCTGCAGACAACTGTTCAGTATCTGTGAAAGGCCCCTTGTGTACTTCTATAGTGTTTGCAACCAATGTATTGTATACGGATGGAAGCGCGTCACACTAATAGATTAGATTTTTTTCCACTAAAATGGAGCAGCACCAATTAGAGAAAAATGTAAAGGGATGAGGCAGTGACACACGCTCAGCAGACTACAACCGGCAGTGGTTGAAGTACAAACTGAGCGTAATCTGCACTCACAAAATGAAAAGCTCACAGACTACAGTGAACACTGAAACACAACTATTCACTATCTGTGAAAAGCTCCTTTGTGTACTTCTATAGTGTTTGCAACCAATGTATTGTATACGGATGGAAGCGCGTCACACTAATAGATTAGATTTTTTTCCACTAAAATGGAGCAGCACCAATTAGAGAAAAATGTGAAGGATGAGGCAGTGACACACGCTCAGCAGACTACAACCGGCAGTGGTTGAAGTACAAACTGGAGCGTAATCTGCACTCACAAAATGAAAAGCTCACAGACTACAGTGAACACTGAAACACAACTATTCACTATCTGTGAAAAGCTCCTTTGTGTACTTCTATAGTGTTTGCAACCAATGTATTGTATACGGATGGAAGCGCGTCACACTAATAGATTAGATTTTTTTCCACTAAAATGGAGCAGCACCAATTAGAGAAAAATGTGAAGGATGAGGCAGTGACACACGCTCAGCAGACTACAACCGGCAGTGGTTGAAGTACAAACTGGAGCGTAATCTGCACTCACAAAATGAAAAGCTCACAGACTACAGTGAACACTGAAACACAACTATTCACTATCTGTGAAAAGCTCCTTTGTGTACTTCTATAGTGTTTGCAACCAATGTATTGTATACGGATGGAAGCGCGTCACACTAATAGATTAGATTTTTTTCCACTAAAATGGAGCAGCACCAATTAGAGAAAAATGTGAAGGATGAGGCAGTGACACACGCTCAGCAGACTACAACCGGCAGTGGTTGAAGTACAAACTGGAGCGTAATCTGCACTCACAAAATGAAAAGCTCACAGACTACAGTGAACACTGAAACACAACTATTCACTATCTGTGAAAAGCTCCTTTGTGTACTTCTATAGTGTTTGCAACCAATGTATTGTATACGGATGGAAGCGCGTCACACTAATAGATTAGATTTTTTTCCACTAAAATGGAGCAGCACCAATTAGAGAAAAATGTGAAGGATGAGGCAGTGACACACGCTCAGCAGACTACAACCGGCAGTGGTTGAAGTACAAACTGGAGCGTAATCTGCACTCACAAAATGAAAAGCTCACAGACTACAGTGAACACTGAAACACAACTATTCACTATCTGTGAAAAGCTCCTTTGTGTACTTCTATAGTGTTTGCAACCAATGTATTGTATACGGATGGAAGCGCGTCACACTAATAGATTAGATTTTTTTCCACTAAAATGGAGCAGCACCAATTAGAGAAAAATGTGAAGGATGAGGCAGTGACACACGCTCAGCAGACTACAACCGGCAGTGGTTGAAGTACAAACTGGAGCGTAATCTGCACTCACAAAATGAAAAGCTCACAGACTACAGTGAACACTGAAACACAACTATTCACTATCTGTGAAAAGCTCCTTTGTGTACTTCTATAGTGTTTGCAACCAATGTATTGTATACGGATGGAAGCGCGTCACACTAATAGATTAGATTTTTTTCCACTAAAATGGAGCAGCACCAATTAGAGAAAAATGTGAAGGATGAGGCAGTGACACACGCTCAGCAGACTACAACCGGCAGTGGTTGAAGTACAAACTGGAGCGTAATCTGCACTCACAAAATGAAAAGCTCACAGACTACAGTGAACACTGAAACACAACTATTCACTATCTGTGAAAAGCTCCTTTGTGTACTTCTATAGTGTTTGCAACCAATGTATTGTATACGGATGGAAGCGCGTCACACTAATAGATTAGATTTTTTTCCACTAAAATGGAGCAGCACCAATTAAGAAAAATGTGAAGGATAGGCAGTGACACACGCTCAGCAGACTACAACCAGCAGTGGTTGAAGAACTAACTGGAGCGTGATCTGCACTCAAAAAATCAAAACCTCACAGACTGCAGTGAACACTGAAACACAACTATTCACTATCTGTGAAAAGCTCCTTGTGTACTTCTATAGTGTTTGCAACCAATGTATTGTATACGGATGGAAGCACGTCACACTAATAGATTTGATTTTTTTCTAATATAATGGAGCTGCACCAATTCCACTAAATAAAATAAAAAAAAAAGAGTCAGTGACACGTGCAGATGCCTACAAACAGCGGTGGATGCAGAGCAAACTGCAGCGTCACCTGCACTGTCACACACACACCTTGCACAGAGCTGTTAAAACAACACTGGCAAAATGAAGCTTTACACAGCGGTTGGTAAACTAGCCTGCCTTCTCAGCACAGTAGTACACAAAATCGCAATATCTACTGTCCCTCAGAGTGAGCAGAGTAGCGTTCTGTCCTTACTGAGTTCACAGCACAGTGACGCTAAAATGGCGCGGCGCCTTTATAGTGCATTCTGACATCATTTCAGCAGCCATCACACCATGCCATTAGTTAAGATGACCGCAGCATTACAGGATGTGCCCACATTCGTAGATTCCTCATTGGCTGACTAAAATCACATTGCCTCTCAAAGAATTATGGAACTTCATTCCGTATAGATATGGAAAAAGTACGAATTAAGTATCGAATTCCGATAACGCGAATACGGCCGATACCCATACTTGCGTATCGAATGCCAACACTAATTAGACACAACTGCACAGGTATACCACATTACTAATAAATAAAGTGTGTAGTTCAGGTGTATATAAGTCACTGTTAACCCCTTCATGACCCAGCCTATTTGACCTAAATGACCTGCCATTTTTTGCAATTCTGACCAGTGTCCCTTTATGAGGTAATAACTCAGGAACGCTTCAACGGATCATAGCGATTCTGAGATTTTTTTTTTCGTGACATATTGGGATTCATGTTAGTGGTAAATTTAGGTCGATAATTTTGCGTTTATTTGTGAAAAAAATGGAACTTTGGCCAAAATTTTGAAAATTTCGCAATTTTCAAATTTTGAATTTTTATTCTGTTAAACCAGAGAGTTATGTGACACAAAATAGTTAATAAATAACATTTCCCACATGTCTACTTTACATCAGAACAATTTTGGGAACAACATTTTTTTTTGTTAGGAAGTTATAAGGGTTAAAAGTTGACCAGCGATTTCTCATTTTTACAGCAAAATTTACAAAACCATTTGTTTTAGGGACCACCTCACATTTGAAGTCACTTTGAGGGTCTATATGGCAGAAAATACCCAAAAGTGACACCATTATAAAAACTGCACCCCTCAAGCTACTCAAAACTACATTCAAGAAGATTATTAACCCTTCAGGTGCTTCACAGGAACTAAAGCAACGTGGAAGGAAAAAATGGACATTTTAATTTTTCCAACAAAATTTTTCTTTTAGCATCAATTTTTTTCATTTTTGCTTGGGAAACAGGATAAAATGGACCCTAAAATTTGTTGGGCAATTTCTCCTGAGTACACAGATACCTCACATGTGGTCATAAACCACTGTTTGGGCGCACGGCAGGGCTCAGAAGGGAAGGAGCGCCATTTGACTTTTTGAATGGAAAATATGCTGGAATATTTAGCGGTTGCCATGTCGCATTTGGAGAGTCCCTGTGTGCCTAAACATTGGAGCTCCCCCACAAGTGACCCCATTTTGGTAACTAGACCCCCAAGGAACTTATCTAGATGCAGAGTGAGCACTTTGAACCCCCAGGTGCTTCACAAATTGATCCGTAAAAAAAAGAAAGTACTTTTTTTTTCACAAAAATTTTCTTTTAGCCTCAGTTTTTTCATTTTCACATGGGCAACAGGATAAAATGGATCCTAAACTTTGTTGGGCAATTTCTCCTGAGTACACCGATACCTAATATGTGGTCATAAACCACTGTTTGGGCGCACGGCAGGGCTCAGAAGGGAAGGAGCGCCATTTGACTTTTTGAATGGAAAATATGCTGGAATATTTAGCGGTTGCCATGTCGCATTTGGAGAGTCCCTGTGTGCCTAAACATTGGAGCTCCCCCACAAGTGACCCCATTTTGAAACTAGACCCCCAAGGAACTTATCTAGATGCAGAGTGAGCACTTTGAACCCCCAGGTGCTTCACAAATTGATCCGTAAAAAAAAGAAAGTACTTTTTTTTTCACAAAAATTTTCTTTTAGCCTCAGTTTTTTCATTTTCACATGGGCAACAGTATAAATTGGATCCTAAAATTTGTTGGGCAATTTCTCCTGAGTACACCGATACCTCATATGTGGTCATAAACCACTGTTTGGGCGCACGGCAGGGCTCAGAAGGGAAGGAGCGCCATTTGACTTTTTGAATGGAAAATATGCTGGAATATTTAGCGGCACGCATAGCCAAATGATCGCACATCCTTTATAGGAAAAGATAGTTAACCCCATGTCAAATTGTCCTAAAAATATCCAACTTTGGACCTCATCATTTTACAGCAACAAAATGATCCAATTTTGGAACTAGTACACAGACCCAATTGGCTAACACGTTGGGGTATGCTAGGGGAAGACATGACTTTATTGAAGACACTTTGAGACCCAAGGATGGCTTCCAAATTGATCCCTGACCATGAAAACCAAGAATAGAGCTTGACATCTTAATACATTTTTTTTCACAAAAATTTTCTTTTAGCCTCAGTTTTTTCATTTTCACATGGCAACAGTAAAATTGGATCCAAAATTTGTTGGCAATTTCTCCTGAGTACACAGTACCTCATATGTGGTCATAAACCACTGTTTGGGCCACGCAGGGCTCAGAAGGAGGAGCCCATTTGACTTTTTGAATGGAAAATTAGCTCCATCGTTAGCGACACCATGTCTGTGTTTGGAGAGCCCCTGTTGCCTAAACTGACCCCCCACAAATGACCCATTTTGGAAACTAGACCCCCTAAGAACTTATAGATGCACAGTGAGCACTTGAACCCCCAGTGCTTCACAGAAGTTTATAACGCAGAGCCGTGAAAATAAAAAAATCATTTTTTTTTCTCAAAAAATGATTATTTTAGCCCCTATTTTTTATTTTCACAATGGTTACAGGAGAAATTGGACCCCAAAAGTTGTTGTCAATTTGTCCTAAGTACCTAGTACCCACATTGGGGGAGAACCACTGTTTGGGCACACGTCAGGGCTTGGAAGGGATGTAGTGACGCTTTGAAATGCCGACTTGATGGAATGGTCTGCGTGCGTGCAGAGCCCCTGATGTGCCTAAACAGTAGAAACCCCCCACAAGTGACCACATTTTGTAAACTAGACCCCCAAGGAACTTACTAGATGTGTGTGAGCACCTTGAACCCCCAGTGCTTCACAGAAGTTTAGTAATGCAGAGCCGTGAAAATAAAAAATCATTTTTTTCCTCAAAAACTGATTTTTTTAACCCCAATTTTTTATTTTCACAAGGGTAACAGGAGAAATTGGGCCACAAAAGTTGTTGTACAGTTTGTCCTGAGTACCTGTACCCATATGTGGGGGGAAAACCACTGTTTTGGCGCACTGGGGGCCGAAGGGAAGTAGGCATTTTGAAATGCAGACTTGATGGAATGTCTGGGGCGTCATGTTCGTTTGCAGAGCCCCTGATGTGCCTAAACAGTAGAAACCCCCACAAGTGACCCCATTTTGGAAACTAGACCCCCAAGGACTTATCTAGATGTGTAGTGAGCACTTTGAACCCCCAAGGGCTACACAGAAGTTTATAACGCCGGGCCATGAAAATAAAAAATCATATTTTTTCCAAAACATGATCTTTTAGTCCCCAATTTTTTTATTTTCCCAAGGGTAACAGGAGAAATTAGACCTCAAAAGTTGTTGTCCAATTTGTCCTGAGTACCTGATATCCCATATGTGGGAGAAAACTACTGTATGGGCACACTTCGGGGTCGGAAGGGAAGTATGACGTTTTGAAATGCCGACTTGATGGAATGGTCTGCGGGCGTCATGTTACGTTTGCAGAGTCCCTGATGTGCCCAAACAGTATAAACTCCCCACAAGTGACCCCATTTTGGAAACTAGACCCCGCAAGGAACTTATCTAGATGTGTGGTGAGCACTTTGAACCCCCAAGTTCTTCACAGAAGTTTATAACGCAGAGCCGTGAAAATAAAAAATCATTTTTTTTCACAAAAATAACTTTTTTAGTCCCCAATTTTTTTTTCCCAACAGTAACAGGAGAAATTAGACACCCAAAGTTGTTGTGCAATTTTTCCCGAGTACGCTGATACCCCATATGTGGGGGTAAACCACTGTTTGGGCACACGTCGGGGCTTGGAATAAAGGGAGCACTGTTTGACTTTTTGAACGCAAAATTTGCAGGAATCAATGGTGGCGCCATGTCGCGTATGGAGACCCCCTGATGTACCTATATAGTGGAAACCCCTCAATTCTAACTCCAACCCTAACCCCAACACACCCCTAACCCCAACCCTAACCCCTACACACCCCTAACCCTAATACAAACCCTAACCATAACCCTAACCCCAACACACCCCTAACCCTAATCCCAACTCTAACCATAAACCTAACCACAAGCCTAACCCTAATCCCAACCCTAACCCCAAAACACCCCTAACGCTTATCCTAACTCTAACCCTAACCACAAACCTAACCCTAATCCCAACCCTAACCCTAATTCCAACCCTAACCCTAATTCCAACCCTTACCCTAGTTCTAACCCTAACCCTAGTTCTAACCCTAAGGCTGGGTTCATATTGCGTTTTACCAGCCCGTTCAACACGTAGCGTTGACGGGCTGGTAACGGTATAGCATAACGCGATCGCGTTATGCTATACCCGCTAGTGCAGAGAAATCAGCGATGATTCATCTGTGCTAGCGGTGATGGAGCCCAGACGCTGCAGCCTGCGTCCAAGGCTCCGTCACTGAATGACGACATGTCGCGAACGCATGCCGCTTCATGGCATGCGTTGCGATGCGCCACACAAATGGGGTGAATGGCAGCGTTAACGGACTGCGTTACACCGCGTTATACTGCGGTGAAACGCAGTCCATCTAACGGACTGCCATAATGCAATATGAACCAAGCCTGACCCTAAGGCCCTGTGCACACGTTGCGGATTCACTTGCGGATTTTTATAAAATCCGCAGGTAAAACGACCTGCCTTTTACCTGCGTATTTAGCGCGGATTTGCTGAGGTTTTTCTCTGCGGTTGTACAACTATAATGGAATAGGTGTAAAATCGCTGCGGAATCCGCACAAAGAATTGACATGCTGCGGATTGAAAACCGCAGCAAATCTGCGCTGAAAAATCTGCAGCATGTGCACAGCATTTTTTTTTACCATTTATTTGCATTGTACTGTACATGGTTTCTGGATCTGCTGTGGATCCGCAGCGCCAAATCCGCTGCTGATCCGCAGCGAAATCAGCTGCGGATCAGCAGCGAAATCAGCTGCGGATGAGCAGCGAAATCCGCTGAGGATCAGCAGCGAAATCAGCTGCGGATCAGCAGCGAAATCAGCTGCGGATGAGCAGCGAAATCAGCTGCGGATCAGCAGCGAAATCAGCTGCGGATCAGCAGCGAAATCCGCTGCGGATCAGCAGTGAAATCAGCAGCGAATCAGCAGCGAAATCAGCAGCGGATCAGCAGCGAAATCAGCAGCGGATCAGCAGCGAAATCAGCTGCGGATCAGCAGCGAAATCCGCTGCGGATCAGCAGCGAAATCCGCTGCGGATCAGCAGCGAAATCCGCTGCGGATCAGCAGCGAAATCAGCTGCGGATCAGCAGATAAATCAGCTGCGGATCAGCAGCGAAATCAGCAACGTGTGCACAGGGCCTAATAGGAAAAAAAAAATTCTTTATTATTTGTCCCTACCTATGACGGGGGGTTCACTTACTTTTTTTTATTTTGATCACTGTGACAGTTTATCACAGTGATCAAAATAAATTTTTTGACCTGCAGGGCGCACTGCGCATGCGCCTGCCGGCGGGCGCACTGCGCATGCGCCCGCCATTTTCCAAGATGGCGGCGCAGATGAAGAATCCCGGGCAGCCGCCGGGAAGGATCCAGGGACATCGGTGGACCGGGAGAGGTGAGTATGGGGGTCGGAAGTGAGGGGGGGGGATCGGAAGGTGGGGGCAGCGCAGGCCAGGACGAGGGAAGCTTTTAGTGACGGCGGTGACCGACCGCTGCCATCTTTCGGTGGCGGCGGCCGATCGCCGCCGTGAATCCGTAGGGGGGTCAGGGCTCAGTGTCCAGCCATGGCAGATGCTATTGCAGCATCGGCCATGGCTGGATTGTAATATTTCACCAATTATATTGGTGAAATATTACAGATTGCTCTGATTGGCTGTTTCACTTTTATCAGCCAATCAGAGCGATCGTGGCCACGGGGGGTTAAGCCAACCCCCCTGTGGTGAAGCACAAAGGGTCCTGTGCCGGCGAGTCGGGTGACCTTTCAGTGTCCCCGGTCACCCGACCCGCAGGAGCGCGATCCTTTCATGACGCCACATAGGCGTCATGGGTCGGATTGGCACTGACTTTCATGACGCCTACGTGGCGTCACAGGTCGGGAAGGGGTTAATTGACATTAGTACACCAGCCATCAGTCTTTATTTTCTACAACCCTTAGGAAATTATTATACATCCCTATAGCAGTAGGTAAAAACGATTTCCTGAATTTCTCCTTTTTGCACCTTAATAGGATTAGACGGCTGCTGAATGTGCTCTTCTGCTTCAAGAACAGCTCGTATAGGGGGTGTGTATTATTGTTCATTACAGCCCTACACTTCTTCTGAATTCTATCCTCCAATACCTCCTCAAAAGAGTCAAGATGGAGGCCAACAGCTGCACTTGCCTTCTTGATAAGTTTGTTGAGCTTATTAGCGTCAGCTACTCGCACACTACTGCCCCAGCAAATGATAGCAAAAAAGATGGCGCTTGCTACAAGGACTGGTTGAACAACTCCAGCATTTTACTGCACACATTGAACGACCTGAGCTTCCGCAGAAAGTACAGTCTGCTCATTCCCTTCTTGTAAACCTTTTCTGTATGACACCTCCAATCGAGTTTACTGTCAAGGTGAACCCCCAAATATTTGTAGCTCTCAACAATCTTAACCTCCTGGCTAGCAATGGTGATCGGTAAGTAATCCTCCTTTTTCCTTCTATAACTCACCACCATCTCCTTGGTTTTCTTTACATTTAGTTCTAGACAGTTAGTCTGACACCAATCCACAAAGTCAGAAACCACCCTTCTATATTCCTCCTCCCCCCGGCCCCCCACAATGCCCCCTACAATCACGGAGTCATCTGAGAATTTTTGGAGGTGACAAAAATCTGATTTATACTGAAAGTCAGCTGTATACAATGAGAAGAGGAAGGGTTACAGCACTGTACCCTGAGGGGCTCCAACACTGCTCCGTACACTGCTAGATACCACCTCCCCCATCCTTACAAACTGCGGCCTGTCTGTCAGGTAGACACTTATCCAGTTCACCATCCCCTCATCTACCGCCATATCAGTCAACTTATTACGTAGTAAGAGTGGCTGTAGGGTATTGAAAGCACTAGAGAAGTCAAAGAACATGGCGCGCACTGCAGTTCCATCATTGTCCAAGAACGAATGCATTGTATGTGGCAGAAACACTACAGCATCATCCACCCCCAATCTCTGCTGGTACGCAAACTGCAGGGAGTCAGTGTAGGCCCTCACCCTCGGGCACAAGTAGGCGAGTATTATTCTCTCCAAGGACTTCATAGCATGCGATGTTAAGGCCACTGGACGATAGTCTTGTAGGGAAGTTGGAAAAGTGGTCTTAGGAACCGGCACCAGGCAGGTGGTCTTCCACAGTTCTGGTAACACTGTGATTGAAGGCTCCAGTTAAACAGGTGCTGGAAGACAGTACACAGTTGGTTTGCACATGCTCTGAGGACACGTGGGCTAAGGCCATCAGGCCCAGCTGCTTTGCCAATAACAAGTCTGCTAAACTGTTTTCTCACGTCGCTTTGGGAGACAGTGAAAGCAGGCAGCTTATCCCCCAATGTCAATGCTGCAGATCTTTTCACGGATCCATCCCTCATTTCTGATGACACTGTGCTTGTGTTGGTGAATCTGTTGAAAAACTCAATCATTTCATTAGCCCAGGGCAGATCCACTTCCCCATGCTCCGACTTTGCCTTAAACCCAGTTAGCTGTTTCATGCCCGACCACACCTCCATGGAATTGTTCTGTGACAATTTATTTTCTAATTTAATTCGGAACGCCTCACGGGCATTCTTACTTTTCCCCTTTAAGTCCCTTTGTATCAATTTTTATTTTCTTAGTATCCTTCATTTTAAATGCCAGTTTTTTCTTGTTTAGTAAGTGTTTCAATTTTTTTGTAATCCAAGGCTTGTTATTTGCATAACATCGAATCTTTTTAGCTGGTACAACAGTGTCAGTACAGAAATTTATATAATCCGTTACTCGCCCGACAATATCATTTACATCATCATGCTCTCCCCTGTCGCATATCACCTCCCAGTCTGTGAGGTCAAAACAGTCTCGTAGAGCCTTCTCTGCCGCTGGAGTCCACTTCCTAATTAATTTTATTGTGGCTGGCTGTTTACTGACAACAGGTTGGTATAATGGAGATAATAGTATGAGGTTGTGGTCTGATTTCCCCAGAGGGGGTAATGCAGACGATGAATAGGCGTCTTTAACATTCGCATAGAGGAGATCCAATATACTGCTGTCTCTTGTGGCACATTTTACATATTGATAGAACTTTGCAAGAGCCTTTGAGATCATGGCTCTGTTAAAGTCCCCAGAGATTACAGTTAACGAGTTTGGGTGCATTGTCTGAATTCGGATACCCAAAAAAAATATATGGAAAACAGAGCCAAATATAGACGAATACAAATGCAATTTTTATTAATGAATCACAAAAAAGTTTTAAAAAAAGTACACTAACATGATACAGAATATCAATGACAAGAGAGAAGGCAAAAAAACCTAGATACCGCTATTACTTAATATCATAATATTAATATAATATATATATAATATAATATATATATATATAATTTATATATATAATATAATATAATATATAATATCTGTATCATGTTAGTGTACTTTTTTTAAAACTTTTTTGTGATTCATTAATAAAAATTGCATTTGTATTCTTCTATATTTGGCTCTGTTTTCCATATATTTTTTTTGGGTATCCTGATTGTCCATATATGGATGAGCATTTATAATTTGGCCTCTTTTTGGTTAAATAAATTGTCTGAATTCGGTCTAACACCCCTGACAATACTTCCCCAGCCACCTCTTGGTTTGCGGATGGAGGGATATACAGGACTACTGTAATGCAAATGGAAAATTCTCTAGTTAAATAGTAGGGCCTGAGGCCAACTGCTAAGAGTTCAATGTTTTGACTGCAGTGAATTTCCTTAACAGTAATATGACAATGATTGCACCATCTGTTATTAATGTATAATATCACCCCACCACCCTTCTTCTTACCAGACTTAGCTTTGTCTCTATCAGCCCGGACCATGTGAAAATCTGGAATCAAAACTCTTGAATCAAGAACATCCCCATGTAACCAGGTTTCTGTGAAGCACATGATACTGCATTTCTTGAACTCCATGAGGGTTTTACACAGAGCTAGAAGTTCATCCATCTTATTTCCCAGCGAGCGTACATTACCCATGATAATGGATGGGACTGCAGGTTTAAACCTTCTTCTCTTGGACTTCACCTTTTTTCCTGCTCTGCAGCCTCTGAAAGGTCTCCACACTTCACGCTGAATAAGTGGTATGTCCGCAGCTGTAGTAGCCTTCATCCTGCTCGGCTCCAGAAGTCGATCCCTTGAATACTCAACACGTTTAGTGACAGACTTAGGGCAATCAGCACATCAGTGTCCCTGTCCTTTGCTCCAGTCCGCGCCACATCTGACTGTTTCCAGTGTTCTCCTCTGTACACGGATGGCTGTGTCAGTAACCATCAAGGTTGAAGCTGTGTGTATTGTGGAACTGTAGCTGGTAGTGGTTGCATTAGATTCATGTCCATGGGTGTGTCGCATTACTGGTATCCATTTAGGAGTTGCATGTACCTGTAGGGGAATGTACGTAGTAGTGGCAGATCCAGGTGCTGGTCCAGCGCTGCATGTCCAGAGGCAGTTGGTTGTATGGTGAATGGTTTCCACCTTCCCACAATGGTCCGTCATACAGGAACAGTGCGATCCACAGAGTATAAACCATCCATCAATCCACGGTTGCAAATTAGGAGTCCATAAAGGTACCAAAGCCAGTAGAAAGTCCAAAAGAATGTCCAAAAGAACAGACAACATACAGAGACAAAAGAAAAGTAGCTGCTGCTGCTGCAATGGGCTGCCAGTAGCAGGGCGCCTTGTTATATCCTCTGACTTGCAGAGAGCAGACAGACACGTCTGCTCACTCCGAAGTCTAGAGGCATGGGGACAGAGTTCCAATAACTATAATCACAATTTATTGAATGGATCGAAGACTAGTAAATAATGAAAACATGCTAGTTGATTTGAAATTGACATGTATAGATACATCTATAGGCAATAGTAAGAGCTAAACCTTCCATGATCCGAGAATATGGGAGCGATCAGCGTCTATATAAGACGACATCTGAATTACAAAGCGGCCTCTGTTTTATCAAATAGCCCAATCTATGAGGGTTAATAAAAAAAAGAATCCCAGGATGGCTGTAGTCAGCGCAATGCGTGCCCAGGCATCAAATGGTGTCTTGATAACCCAGCCCCAAGCATAAGAAGCCATAGTAGAATCAAGCAAAAGATATAACACCTTGATTCAGATGCATAAATGAAAGAAATCTCCTGTGGTGCAGGAGCCTAATAGCTGGGCTACCATATAATTACAATAGTACAGGTTTGATCCCCAAGGACGGAAAAATAAGAAAAGTGCAATTTTTTGTGTATATTTTGGATAGGTTCATAGGGACAAAATTCCAGTAGCCAAAATCACAAATTATTAAGGAAGTAATAAAGTCATGCTAGTTCAATTTTAATTTACACATGCAAATATGTCTATAAACAATAATAAGAACCAAACCTTCCATAATCCGAAAAATTGTGTAGGACTAGAAAGGCAGAAATACAATCAGACCAATCTGTACCAGTGTAGCATATAGAAACACACAAGAGCCCGTATCATATCAAAGCAAAAACCTCCTACAAAATAATAATAAATATTACTACCTGTATAATAAGTAACACGCTATTAGGGCCTGCGCACTGAGATATTCATTATGCATTGATCAAGGTGTTACTTTGCTTGATTCTACTTGTCTTAAGGTACTGCACATAACATCCGCTAGCGATCACGATAACACGCATACTATGTGATGCGCGATGTTCTATGCTAGTGCGGCCCATTAGCGAATGCTACGAGCTATCGCCTTAGCGATCTCTTAACGCTTTAGGTACAATCGCTAAATCGCTAAGAAGTTGCACACTAGCGATAACTACCGAGCGCCGACGAAATAGGTCCGAACGATTCACGCGAGCGGATCACAGCAGAGCTCGTCTGCAGCTGCGCTGACAAATCGCTAGGGATCGCTAAATATGACGTTTTAGCGATACTTAGCGATTTGTTCAGTGGCATACCCTTGCTGGGGCTGGGTTATCAAGACACCACTTGTTGCCTGGTCATGCATTGCGCTGACTACAGCCGTCCTGGAATTTTTCCTTTGATTAACCCTGTATTACTAAGCAATTAGGACAGCCTCTTACTTGCACAAGTGCTGCAATATTAGTGCCTCCTTTACTATTTCATGCAGGTACTCTCTGAGACTTTCTCCTTTATGGACCTCTGTGCCCATGAAGTTTCTAACAATCTTTTTCTTCTATTTTCTTACCTTGGTGATTCATCTATGGGTTAAAATCAAAGTGATTTCCTTGCACATGTGCTGTAACTTTACAAGCCCTTGATTGTTACTACCGTTTTGGGAGCTTGGAGATTCCTCCCTTTGGATTACGCCGTCGCTGCTACACCTGGCATGTCCATTTGCTAATATATTTTTTTCCCTATATATAGGCTGTACTTTAAAGGTGACACATACCTACCTTGAGAAAGACACGATCTGTGTCGGAACGCGTGGGTCCTGGTACTCGCATGCCGACTTCATGGGGATTATTATTCCAACCTGTTGGTATATTCTGATCTGCCCTTTTCCTTATTTGTCTATCTAACCGTTGGCTACATTGCTTCCTTTTGGGCTATTCTGAGATCTCTATACCATATGGTTGGGCTATTTAATGATCGATAAAGGTTTGTTAGGTTGCTCAGTTATTTATACTTGCATTTTAGGGCAATTTATCATTCTCCTTTCCCTATGTATATAATGATGTTGACAACAGGAGTTTAGATACACAGCTAATTTTTGGTTGGGGTGTTATCCTTTATTGTTATGTATTAAGATTGGCATATGAGTATTTAGAGTATTTTACTCTCGATTTTGTTGGACTTTCTTTACACCATGAGTGTTTTTTAACTGTTTTTAATGAGGTGTGTGTTTTTTCCTTTTTTTGTACTTCAATAAACTGTTATGCTATATATATATAAATATATATATATATATATATATATATATATATATATATATATATATATTCCTTTGTGATTGATTTTTTTTGGTGATCCACACTGATTTGCATGTGTCTGGCTTTTGTTCTGGCAGGTGAGTATATTATTTCACTGACACTACACAGCAAACACATATGCACACATTTAATGAAAACAAATATTCAACTGGGTCCTTATTTAAAGAGGATCTTTCACCAATTTTTTAATGTTTAACTGGATACATGATATAACAGTGTCTGATTAGAAAAAAACTTGTTTTTTTTCTTGTTTTTTTTGTCTTTCCATTGCAGAAATATTAAAAGTGAAATTATATGCCACCTAATGTGTTAACACTAGAGTTGAGCGAAACAGGTCGGTCAGATTAAAAAAAGACCGACTTTTGGCAAAGTCGGGTTTCGTCGAACGAAACCCGACCATGGAGTGAGGTCGGCCATGCGTTCGGCGACCCGAGCGCCAAAGTTTTCCCATAATGCTTGAAGGGCCTTTTCTCAGCCAATGAGCAGGGATGCACACTGTGGGCAACTTGATGACATGGGCAGCGGCCGCCATCATCTTAGAGAAGGGCATTGCAGTGATTGGCTTGCTTTGTGTGGCGTCACAGTGCCCATAAAAGCCCTCACCGCCAACCGCCATTTTACTTCTGCCAATCTTAGCATAGGGAGAGGTTGCTGCCGCTGGTTCTCAGTAGGGAGAGAGTTAGGCAGGAAAAAAAAGTTATTCTGTGCTTGTGCTGATAGCGATTAGCTGTACAGTTAGTGTGCAGTGACAGGGGAGGGAGGTTTTTGTTGTGTGCAGCAGCGCTGGTCCTTAGGCTGCCTGCCAGTGACAGGGGAGGAATTGCTTGTACGGAGCAGCAGAGCTGATTATTAGGCTGCCGTTTGCCAGTGAGAGGGGAGGAATTTATTGTGTGGAGCAGCAGAGCTGATTATTAGGCTGCCTGCCAGTGACATTGGAGGAATTTCTTTTGCTGTGTGTACACTGCTGTGCAGAGTGCTTTTTAACACAGCACTAATACTTTTATTTTTTTCTGCAGTTACTGAGCGTTCATTTTTTCCCACACCGTGTAGAGCTGTACGCTCCTCACACTACCGTGTACCGGCTGGTATCACGGACAAATACATGCTGACTATCGGTGTGTGAATCTGGAAATATATACGGAGATTTTAAATTTTCCCCAAAACCGTATACAGCTGGTATCTTCTGATACAGTACCGTTTTTCTACCTTCTGTATTACGGTCAAATCCATACTGAGAGAGCGTGTGTGTGTTACTCCGGAAATATATACGGAGATTTCAAATTACCCCAACACTGTATACAGCTATAAGCTACTAATACAGTATACTTTTCATGCTTTTCATATTCTGGTGTTATCCATACTGAGCCTGTGACCATGTGTGTTGCTCCTGAAATACATACGGAGATGTAAAATTACCTCAACACTGTATGTAGCTGTACGCTACTGATACAGTACACTTTTTATGCTTTTCATATTCTGGTGTTATCCATACTGAGCCTGTGACAGTGTGTGTTACTCCTGAAATATATACGGAGATTTAAAATGACCCCAACACTGTATACAGCTGTACGCTACTGATACAGTACACTTTTTATGCTTTTCATATTCTAGTGTGATCCATACTGAGCCTGTGATCGTGTCCGTTACTCCTGAAATATATACAGAGATTTAAAATTAACCCAGCACTGTATACAGCTGTACGCTTCTAATACAGTACACTTTTTTGCTTTTTATATTCTGGTGTAATCCATACTGAGCCTGTGAGAGTCTGTGTCTGTTACTCCGCAAATATATAAGGAGATTAAAATTTTTCACCCTCACCGTATACAACTGTACAGCTGTACGCTTCTGATGCAGTACCATATAGCTGCTGGTAATTTGGGTACATTTTCACAAACATGAGAAAGTATGGTGAAAGAGGCCGCGGACATGGCTGTAGGGGGGCCACCTGGTACTGATAGTGGTGGTGCATTGTTAGTGCCAAAAGCACAATAGCACCTAAGGCAGGAGGTGTAGAGCCTGCGTCATCGTCTGGCTTCCGAAGGCCTGGAAGGCTCCCTTTTCTGGGACTACGTAAACCGCTTTTAAAGCCGGTGCATCAGGAGGTTTTGACTTATATTGCATAAACAGCCTACAGCTCTATCGCCTCCTCTTCTGAAGGTTCAAAAACTCCAAGCACTGAGTCGTCAGTGCAGGCTTCTGGTCAAGAACAACCCTTTCCTTGTGTCCTTCACCCCCATCAAAAGGGAAGGATACGGCAGGCCACACTTCAGATTACTCCATGGAGATCTTTTCACATACCATGCCTTGGTTATCAAGTCAAATCCTGAATTCCCCAGTCCAACATGAATCTGACATGGAGTGCAATGATGCACAGCCACTGCTATATGATTGTGCTGGTACATTCAACCAAAGCACTACATTGCCCTCGCAGTCTACTGAGCCAGAATATGACCCTGATGAAACTTAGGTGCCCCTTCCTGCATACTATACCATCTTACACGGTGACACAGAGGAAGGTGCAGATGAAATTGAAGAGAAGGTCATGGATGTCCCAGTTGTTGACCCTGATTGGCATCCAGTGGCGGAAGAGGGTGCCACTGGCAATAGCTCGGAAGAGGAGGAGGATCCACAGCAGGTATCGACATCGCAGCTGAGGTTATCTGTCAGGCCCGTAGCAGTACAAAAACGTGTTAAAAAAAAATAAAAAGATTTGCAGGACAGCTTGTCCAGACGGTCAAATTAGCACAGCGTGCAAGCCCTGAGAATTTATACCATAGTAGGAAGAGTCCAGTGTTGTACTTTTTGACCAAAATCCTATTGATGAGCCAAAGGTTATCAGTAAGAAGTGCGGAAGTACCTTTAGCCGAGGGAAAAATCTCAGAAATTTGAATACCAGTTGCATGCTTAGACATTTAATGAACATGCACTTGCAAGTGTGGACGTACTACAAAACCTCAGGTAGCACAAGTGCAGCTGCTCCAACTGAAGGTAGTCAGCAACGCTCCATCGCTTCCCCCACTGTAAGCCCACCGCTTGGCACACCACCAGCAAGAAATGTTGAGATGTCGTCGCAAGGCCAAAGCAGTCAGGGAATCATAATGTTTTTACAACGAATAACTGAATCTAGGCCATCACCACCATCACCACCAACACCACCATCACCATTAGAGATGAGCGGTGTTCGAAGCGAACTGTTCGCCAATCTCAAATTCGAGCTGTTTTTAGCGGTGTTCGAGTCGTTCGACGAACCCGAACAATTTGGAAAAAATCCGGCTGTTCGAGGTTATGTTCGATAACTGTTCGTGCACATAAATCGTCACTGGATTTTTTCACAGTTATGCTGAAAATCACTGTTATTACACATTTTGAGTGTCCAGCGTGGCGGGGGGAGGGGCATGGCATGGATCTCTGCAGAGATAATGAAGATCTCCATTTTTTTTCTCTTCCCGCATTTCCAGTGGGCGGTGCAGTCTGTCAGCTTATCAGCAGCGCACACACGGAGCGAGGTGCTTTTTTTCACACAAGCAAGGGCATGTGTCATTGGCTGTGTATGTCACATGTCCTTGCCCTATAAGACCCAGCCATTTCCCCCCTCGCCACCATTTTCTCAATGCTGCAGCTCAGTGTTAGACGGCACTGTTGCTGTTAGCGCTATATTATGTGTGCATTGTGCAACTGCGACTTGCAAGCGAAATCGCTGAGAAATAGAGAGGAAGGTTTAGGGAGTAGGGACTAGTTCATAATTGCAGTTCTTTTGAGGGCTACGTTACATCAGTTCCTAGCAGTTTTAGCAGGCAGGTCTGTGCTCACTCTTAAATAGACAGATAGGTCAACTTGGGACAGTGACTATTTGTAATTGCAGCCCTTTTCAGGGCTAGGATACAGCAGTTGCTATCACTTTTTGTCAGCTACACCAGCGTTCAAATCACTCCTAATTATTCGCTGCATCTATCCTGTTCAATAATTGCGTGCATAGTACCAGTGTGTGTTACTCATTCTATTAGGGCATCTATACAAAGCTCCACCAGCCTTAAAAAAAAATTCTATCTGCATGTTGCATGGACAATAATTTTGGGCATAGTAGCAGTCTGTGTTACTCATTGTATTAGGCCATCTATACAAAGCTCCACCAGCCTTTAAAAAAACAAAAAATTCTATCTGCATGTTGCCTGGACAATAATTTTGGGCATAGTAGCAGTGTGTGCTACTCATTCCATTAGGCCAGCTATACAAAGCTCCACCAGCCTTAAAAAAAAAAAATTCTATCTGGACAATAATTTTGGGCATAGTAGCAGTCTGTGGTACTCATTGTATTAGGCCATCTATACAAAGCTCCACCAGCCTTCTAAAAAAAAAAGAATTTCTATCTGCATCTTGCCAGGACAATAATTTTGGGCATAGTAGCAGTCTGTCGTACTCATTGTATTAGGCCATCTATACAAAGCTCCATCAGCCTTCTAAAAAAAAAAGAATTTCTATCTGCATCTTGCCAGGACAATAATTTTGGGCATAGTAGTAGTCTGTGGTACTCATTCTATTAGGCCATCTATACAAAGCTCCAGCAGCATTGATATACTCATAACTTTTTGCTGCTTCTTGTTGTAGAATAATTTTGGGCATAGTAGCAGTCTGTGGTACTCATTGTATTAGGCCATCTATACAAAGCTCCTCCAGCCTTCTAAAAAAAAAAGAATTTCTATCTGCATGTTGCCTGGACAATAATTGTGGGCATAGTAGCAGTCTGTGGTACTCATTGTATTAGGCAATCTATACAAAGCTCCATCAGCCTTCTTAAAAAAAACAGAATTTCTAGCTGCATGTTGCCTGGACAATAATTTTGGTCATAGTAGCAGTCTGTGGTACTCATTGTATTAGGCCATCTATACAAAGCTCCTCCAGCCTTCTAAAAAAAAAAAGAATTTCTATCTGCATGTTGCCTGGACAATAATTGTGGGCATAGTAGCAGTCTGTGGTACTCATTGTATTAGGCCATCTATACAAAGCTCCATCAGCCTTCTTAAAAAAACAGAATTTCTAGCTGCATGTTGCCTGGACAATAATTTTGGTCATAGTAGCAGTCTGTGGTACTCATTGTATTAGGCCATCTATACAAAGCTCCATCAGCCTTCTTAAAAAAACAGAATTTCTAGCTGCATGTTGCCTGGACAATAATTTTGGGCATAGTTTCAGTCTGTTGTACTCATTGTATTAGGCCATCTATACAAAGCTCCACCAGCCTTCTAAAAAAAAATAATAATTTCTATCTGCATGTTGCCTGGACATTAATTTTGGGCATGGTAGCAGTGTGTGGTATTCATTCTATTAGGCCATCTATACAAAGCTCCAGCAGCATTGATATACTCATAATTTTTTGCTGCCTCTTGCCTGTAGAATAATTGTGGGCATAGTAGCAGTCTGTGGTACTCATTGTATTAGGCCATCTATACAAAGCTCCACCCGCATTCAAATACTAAGAATTTTTTGCAGCCATCTTTTTTTGTGCAAACAACTCCACAGTTGTCAATTAGGTAACCACCAAAATGAGTGGCAAAAGGCCTGCTGCTGGTGGAAAGGGGAATAGCCATGTTGTGAAGGGAAAAAAATGTTGTGTCCGTGGGGTAGGTGTTAAAGCAACAGTAACATCTGCAGAAGAAAGACCATCTTCCAGCCATATTAAGATGTCTACTTCTTTTAGTGGACAATGTGGTACGATCCTTTTCTTACGGGCATGCCCATCGCTACAAATTCCAGATGAGGCACAAAAAAATAAGGTGCTTCAACAGATATCAAGTGCTCCTTTAAGTCGGCTCTCCATCTCAACTTCAACAACACAAAAACTCCAGTCCTCAGAGATGTCACCCCAATCGCACTTGCTTCCTCACAGCTCCCAAGTCTCCAACTTTCCATCTGAGTATGAGGTAGAATAGATGGTTGAGTCTGCAGAGCTGTTTACTCATACTATAGCCTGGGAATCAGAGGTCGTCTCCACAGCTTCTGTGAATCCAGACGGGGAAATGATGTGCACTGATGCCCAGAATGTTTATGAGTCTGATCCAGGACCTGATGAAGAAGGTTCTGAGCATAATATAGACCCTCGTTCCCAACCTGTAACTCCTGTTGGTGGAGACAATGAGGAAGACGATGATGAGACTCAAATACCAGATGTGAGCAACAACTTGAGTTTTGTGACTGGGCAGGAAGAGGTTGGCTCTGAGGACGACGGGGGTGAGAACACACAGGGTGATGATGACGAGGTTGTAGATCCCACTTACTGTCAACCCACAGTGAGACAGTCGATGAGGTCAGCAGAGGAGGTGGAGGAGGATTTGAGTGACGACGAGGTCAGGGTGCGCCTTCCTGGACAGAGACGTTGTTAGGGTCTGCGGAATGCACCAAATATATGATGTAAAGAGGTGCGTTCGCAGCCCGGGGTCCACCGTGCAGGTGGAGCCTGCTGCTAGTAAAATGGGGCAAGAAGCGAACTCTGTTATCCCGCAGAGTCGCCAAAATAAACGCCGTAACGCGCTGTGGCAATATGTGCGAACTCTGTTATTCCACAGAGCCGCTAGAAGGAGTGCCGCAGCGCTATATGGCGATGTGTGCGAACTCACTTAACACCACTGAGTCGCAAAATAAACACGCTAGGGTGTTGTCTAGCGTTGAAAGCGAACACTGTTACGTCACAGAGCCGCTGAGAAAAACTTCTGTGTCCTGTCAGGCACCCAGGTGCACAGTTGACTGCTAAGTGAACATAGAACGTGATCATGCGCTAATGTCCTCGCGGGAGATACCCGCAATCTATGGTGTCTGAACGCCAGGCCCTGAACACGGCAATCAAACTCCTCACCGGTTATGACGGTAATCTAGGGCATCTAGGACACCAACCCTGACCAGCTACCATACCAAACTCCTCACCGATTAAGTCGGTATTCTAGGGGCTTATTTCAGCCGGGCCCTAACCACACACACGCATCACAGGCCGGTGAGTCTGACTTCTATACCAGGAAAGATCTTTGAACAAATTATTAAAGAACATGTATGCAAGTACCTGGATAAGAATGAAGTGATTAAACAGAGTCAGCATGGGTTTGTAACTAATAAGTCATGTCAGACTAACTTAATTTCCTTCTATGACAGAATCACTGACTGGTAGGGTTGAGCATTCCGATACTGCAAATATCGGGTATCGGCCGATATTGGCTGTATCGGAATTCCGATTCCGAGTACCGATATTTTCGTCTTATCGGATACCGGAATCGGGATTGTCACTGTCACTGTCAGTGTCCGTCGGTCGGGTCTGTCAGGAGTCAGCGGCACTTACCTGGCAGAAGATCTCCGGCGGTCACGTCCTGGACTGCTTGATGGCCGCAATCTTCTTTCCCCGGCGGTCACATGCAGTTTCTCGCGATAACTGCAGTGACTGCTGGGTAATCCCGGCCGTAAAGCAGTCAGTCCGATGACGTCACCGCCGGGGAAGCAGGTAATCAGCTGTGCTGCGCCGGGATGTCAGGCTCTGCCTGTCATTGCGATGTAGCAGAGTTGGATCGTCGTGGGACTGTCGTTATGGACTGCGTCGGACAGGTGGTATACTGTTGGTTTGTTTTTTTTCCTTTTTTTACAGGAGATCGATGGCGTCGCAGGAATGAGAGTACAATAAAATTAATGAAAACTGTGCTGTCTCTTTTATTTCATTAAAATACTTTTTTCTTGCTTTGTCTTTTTTTTATACATTTAATAACTTTGGGATTAATAATGGATCGGTGTCTTATTGACGCCTCTCCATTATTAACCGGGCTTATTGTCACCATGCAATCAACGGTGACATTAACCCCTTATTACCCCGCTTGCCACCGCTACAGGGCAAGTGGGAAGAGCCGGGTAAAGTGCCACAATTGGCACATCTTTTGATGCGCCAAATGTGGGGCTGCTGTAGCCTGGTATTATCAGGCTGTTGAGGGCCAAAATCCATGGGCCTTGACAGTCTTTTAATACCAGGCCGCAGCAGTCTGCATTTTACTTGGCTGGTTAACAAAAATAGGGGGGATCCCCACGCCGTTTTTTTTTCGAGGGGATCCCCTATTTTTGTTAACCAGCCAAGCTAAGCAGACTGCTGTGGCCTGGTATTATCAGGCTGGCAAGGTCCATGGATATTGGATCCTTACCAGCCTGAAAAACCAGGCCTCAGCGGTCTGCTTCATCTGGCTGGTTAACAAAAATAGGGGGGACCCCACGCCAATTTTTTTCAAGGGGATCCCCTATTTTTGTTAATCAGCCAAGATATGCAGACTGCTGTGGCCTGGTATTATCAGGCTGGCAAGGTCCATGGATCTTGGCTCCTTAACAGCCTGAAAATCCAGGCCTCAGCGGTCTGCTTCATCTGGCTGGTTAACAAAAATAGGGGGGACCCCACGCCAATTTTTTTCGAGGGGATCCCCTATTTTTGTTAATCAGCCAAGATATGCAGACTGCTGTGGCCTGGTATTATCAGGCTGGCAAGGTCCATGGATCTTGGCTCCTTAACAGCCTGAAAATCCAGGCCTCAGCGGTCTGCTTCATCTGGCTGGTTAACAAAAATAGGGGGGACCCCACGCCATTTTTTTTCGAGGGATCCCCTATTTTTGTTAATCAGCCAAGATATGCAGACTGCTGTGGCCTAGTATTATCAGGCTGGCAAGGTCCATGGATCTTGGCTCCTTAACAGCCTGAAAATCCAGGCCTCAGCGGTCTGCTTCATCTGGCTGGTTAACAAAAATAGGGGGGACCCCACGCCATTTTTTTTTCGAAGGGAACCCCTATTTTTGTTAATCAGTTCCCTCTGACGTCACTGATTGTGTCCCTGGCTGACCTGAAGTGAAAGTGGAAAGCAATCAATTAAGCTTTCCACTTAAGGGCCCGTCTCACATAGCGATATCGCTACCGAGATCGCTGCTGAGTCACTAGTTTTGTGACGCAGCAGCGAGCTCACCAGCGATATTGCTGTGTGTGACATTCAGCGACGATCAGCCCCCTGCCGGGTATCGCTGATCGTCGCTGAAATGTCAGGACCTTTTTTTGATCGCTGGTTTCCCGCTGACAGGCACACATCGCTGCGTGTGACAGGCGGGAGACCAGCGATCCGCTGGTAACCAAGGTACACAGCGGGTTTCCAGGTCGCGGGGCTGTGCCTAGAAACCCGCTGTGTACCTTGGATACCAGCGCCCTGATGCAGGGAGCTGGTATCCAAGGTACACAGCGGGTTTCCAAGCGCTGCGCGGTGCCTGGAAACCCGCTGTGTACCTTGGTTACCAGCGGATCGCTGGTCTCCCGCCTGTCACACGCAGCGATGCGTGCCTGTCAGAAGGAAACCAGCGATCAAAAAAAGGTCCTGACATTTCTGCGACGATCAGCGATACCCGGCAGGGGGGCTGATCGTCGCTGAATGTCACACACAGCGATATCGCTGGTGAGCTCGCTGCTGCGTCACAAAACTAGTGACTCAGCAGCGATCTCGGTAGCAATATCGCTATGTGAGACGGGCCCTTAAGCGATGTTACCCGCAGTGTCGCTGTCCCAGATCGCTGCCTGAGCTGCCTGTTTGGCAGCTCAGCAGCGATCATGTAGCGATACACCAGCGATCCTGACAAGTGCATATCGTTGTCGGGATCGCTGGTGTATCGTTATGTGACACCCAGCCTTTACTCTCCTGTCAGGCAGGAGAGGAACTCATTCATTTGGGGTTTACTGTGAGGCTGCAGCATTAGCTGCGGTCCCTGCAGTAAACATTAACCCTTTCTGAAGGATTACACCGTGGGACCTGACTGTGCATGGGATAGGTAAGAATAATTTTGCTTTTTTATTTTATTTTTATTACAGGAAATGGTTTTTGCAGTAAAATAAAAGATGGTCAAAAACATGTGTCTTTATTTCATTAAAATTATTTTTAATTAAAGTGTGTGTGTTTTATTTTTATTTCATGCAATAGGATTAATAATTGATAGTTGTCTAATTGACAGCTCTCAATTATTAACCTGGCTTAAGGTCACCTTTCAATAGCAAGGTGGCTTTAACCCCATATTAACCCATTCGCCACCGCTACAGGGCAATGGGAATAGACGGGCAAAGTGCCAGAAAGGGCGAATCTAATTATAGATTTGTCTTTCCTGGGGTGTCTGGGGGCAGATGTTAGTAGCCGGGGGGGGGGCAAAAATAATGGTCCCTCTCTGGGCTATTATTATCTGCCCCCACTCACTGGCTTTGTCTGTCTGGTTGCGAAAATAGGGCGGGAGCCCACGCATTTTTTTTCAGCAATTTTACACCTCATATATATATATACATGTCATTGAATTTGTGACACATATATATATATTTATATTTGTAGTTCATACACTTCTACATAGTATAATAGCCGCTAATTCAATTGCTGGCTTTTGTGAAAATGCAGAACCCGACATGAAATGACACTTGGTGTACATAGGGTTAACCATGTCTTTTCATGTCCTTTGCTATCTAATTTGCACAAACAATTAAATCAGACTATGTGTGCAAAATTTCACACCTGTAGGGGTTAATTAAAGGTGTAAATTCGTAGCAAAAAAGTCCGGTTTTTTTACAACGAATTTACACCTTTAATTAACCCCTACAGGTGTGAAATTTTGCACACATAGACTGATTTAATTGTTTGTGCAAATCAGATAGCAAACGACATGAAAAGACATGGTTAACCCTATGTACACCAAGTGTCATTTCATGTCGGGTGCTTCTGTCTTTTCACTGAAGCCGGCTTTACCCGGCAATTGAATCAGAGGATATTTTACTATGTAGAAGTGTATAAACTATACATATATGTATATATATATGTCACAATGTATATATGTATTCTATGTGTGTATATTTAGTGTTTACAAGGAAAGAATGGGGTTTTTTTAGTTGCGATATTTTGTTCCCATAGACTTACATGGGACTTCCGGTATCGGTATCGGGTATCGCCGATATTTTAGTGATATCGGCGATACCATTCCGATTCCGATACTTTAGGATATCGGAAAGTATCGCTCAACTCTACTGACTGGGTGGATCAGGGAAATGCTGTAGATATAGTATATCTTGACTTCAGCAAAGCATTTGACAAAGTATCTCACACAATCCTTATTGAAAAAATGACTAAGTATGGAATGGACAAGGCAACTGTTAGGTGGATTCATAACTGGCTTAGTGATCGGACCCAAAGAGTGGTTGTAAATGGCTGCACATCCAGTTGGAAGAATGTCTCAAGTGGGGTACCACAAAGCTCTGTTTTGGGCCCTGTATTGTTCAACATCTTTATCAATGATTTAGATGAAGGAATTGAGGGTAAACTTATCAAATTTGCTGATGACACAAAGCTAGGAGGGGTAGCTAATACTAGAGAAGAGAGAGAGAGGATTCAAAAAGATATACATAAACTGGAGCAGTGGGCAGCAACTAACAGAATGGATTTTAACAGGGAAAAATGCAAAGTACTACATCTGGGCAATAAAAATGAAAAAAGCATATACAAAATGGGAGGAATAGGGCTAAGTAACAGCACATGTGAAAAAGACTTGGGTATACTAATTGATCACAGACTTAACATGAGTCAACAGTGTGATGCAGCAGCAAAAAAGGCAAATGCAATTCTAGGATGTATCAACAGAAGCATACAGTCTAGATCACGTGAGGTCATTATTGCCCTCTACTCCTCTTTGGTCAGACCTCATCTGGAATACTGTGTCCAGTTTTGGGCACCACATTTTAAAAAAGACATCAACAAACTGGAGCAAGTTCAGAGAAGAGCCACCAGAATGGTGACCGGTCTGCAAACCATGTCCTATGAGGAACGGTTGCAGGATTTGGGAATGTTTAGCTTGCAAAAAAGAAGACTGAGAGGAGACTTAATAGCTGTCTACAAATATCTCAAGGGCTGTCACATTGTAGAAGGATCATCTTTATTCTCATTTGCACAAGGAAAGACTAGAAGCAATGGGATGAAACTGAATGGGAGGAGACACAGATTAGATATTAGAAAAAACTTTTTGACAGTTAGGGTGATCAATGAGTGGAACAGGCTGCCACAAGAGGTGGTGAGTTCTCCTTCAATGGAAGTCTTCAAACAGAGGCTGGATAGACATCTGTCTGGGATGATTTAGAGAATCCTGCTTTGAGCAGGGGGTTGGACCAGAAGGCCCAGGAGGTCCCTTCCAACTCTACCATTCTATGATTCTATGATTCTATGATCACCACACTGGCGCAAAGCATATGACGATTGATATTAGCGCATGGCGGCCCAGCCATGCCACCATTTTATAGCAACAGCTACAGGACCTGCCAGAAACAAGGACCAATGAGAAACTGTTCCAAAACACATGCAGTTTCAGGACCTTCCTGGCGGACCAATAGGAGCTGCTGTACCTGAACATGTGACCCCTGATCTCCAAGGAGAGATGTTACCCTGGGCATGCTCAGAAGGGGAAACGCAGGACTTCGTCCCAAAGACGTCTGCTCCAGCAATGGCTATAATAGCAGATCCAGGAGAGGCAGCAGTAAGTCTCTGCACAGTACTGGAATGGGCAAGACACTGGGACCAATGTCTCTGCTGAGCAGGCTCCACTGCGGCCGGAGATGAATGGGGGACCGCAGCGGGACTGGTTTGAGACTCCCCTTGTGCAGCAGCGGGAACTCGAAACCTAACAGACATAGTACTGGAAGCACGTCACCAACTGCATCCTCAACCACAACTCTGCCTCTGACTACAAGTCAAGGTAGCACTTCAGGTCGCATGGGTTCTAAGCCTTGCATAGCCTGGGCATTTTTTAACATCGATAAGGATGACCCAACTCGTGTTATCTGTAACATTTGTGACCAAAAGCTACGTAGAGGCCAAAAAATCCATAGTTTGAGTACTTCATGCATAAACCGTCACATGGATATGAAGCATAAGTTGCAGTGGCAAGCTCACTGTGCTATAATGCGGCCTAGTGGGCCGGCCCAACCACCATCTGCCCCATCTTGTGCATCCGCGACCACGGCCTCTTCATTCTCTGTGACTGGGGGGACAGCAGTCAGACCTGTTTTGAGACTCAGACCTGGCACCTCTTTACCAGCAACAGCCAGTCAGATTTTTAGGTCATCAGTTCATTTGGAAGTGGAAACACCAGCTGGTGTGGAGCGCTCTCCGACATCGAGAGCACCACCTTTGGATCAACTTTTGCGCCTGCATCTTCCTCACAGACAGTCTGTAATGTATGTAGTACAGTTCATATAGCGTCTTGTGCTTGGGTGCGATGAAAATACATGAGACACAGGTTTGATATAGAAAGTCTTGTATTACTTCATACAAGTTGGCAAAAATAGTCACACAGTTTGCAGACACAGAAGCAGGAGACACAGCAGGCCAGAGTAATCTAAGCTCAGCAATCACTCTCCACAACAGGTTCAGGATCTTCTTCTCTGTTACCGTAAGTCCATGCAAACGTGGGTCTTTCAAAGAGCAGGGTTCCAGAGTCCACAAGTGCTTCAGAGTTCCTCAGTAGGAATAGCTGGAGTACAAGGTCCAAGGCTTTAGGAGTCAGGTCACAGGTTCACTGCAGGCTAGATTCTGAAGCATTGATTGCTCAGCTGTGGCTGCTTAAGAAGCAAAAGGAGAGAATCAGGGCGGGAACATGCAAGCTGGAAACTCCATTTTGACTGAGGGCAAGATAGCTGCAGCAAGACAGAAAGTAAAATGGCTGACGAACAAACTGAGTTTCAGGAACATGTACACAGAACCTTACATTACTCCCCCCTTAGGGACAACCTCCGGATGACCTCAGGCCAGGCTTGTGTGGGTACCTCTGATGAAACTGACGGAGCAAGCGAGGAGCATTAACGTTATTGACTGGTTCCCATGAGTTGTCCTCCACTGGGTAGCCCTGCCATTTAATCAGATATTGTAACTGATTTCTATACAACCTGGAATCTAAAATCCTTTCCATCACAAATTCTTCCTGACCATCGACTAGCACTGGGTCAGGGCAAGGAGAAGAACGTCCAGGAAACGTATTGGGTGTCGCAGCCTTTAGTAGGGATACATGAAAGACAGGGTGAATTCTCATAGTTCTGGGCAGTTGAAGACGACAAGCAACGGCACTTATAATTTTACTGATTTTATAGGGTCCAATGTACTTATGTCCCAACTTAGACGATGGAATCCTTAACTTAAGATTTCTGGTTGACAGCCAGACCAAGTCTCCTACCTTGAAAGCTGGTGCAGGTTTACGAAATTTATCTGCTGCTTTCTTGTACCTTTCCTGAGCCGATTCCAGATTCTCCTTTAGAAGATCCATATTCTTCTGTAAAGACGTGATTCTTTCAGCCACTGCTGGTAAAGGCGTTTCTATGGGAAATCGTGGTAGAATGTTAGGATGATAACCTAGATTAGAGTAAAAAGGAGACTGCTTAGTGGAGGCACTCTGAGAGTTGTTATACGAGAACTCAGCTAATGGAATTAGATCCACCCAATCATCCTGTAGGTGGCAGATAAAGCAGCGGAGATACTGCTCCAGGGTTTGATTGGTTCGTTCGGTCTGTCCATTAGTCTGGGGATGAAAAGCAGAAGAAAGGTTTACTTTAATGTCCAATGCTGCACAGAAATTTTGCCAAAACCTAGAAGTGAATTGCACCCCTCGATCCGAAATAACCTCATCCGGTACTCCATGTAAGCGAAACACATCTTTAACCCCTTAACGACCGCCGATACGCCTTTTAACGGCGGTCATTAAGGGTACTTAAACCACAGCGCCGTTAATTAACAGCTGTGGAAAAAGTGAATAGCGCCCCCCAGAGGCGCATTTTCTCCGGGGTCTCGGCTACCGGGGGTAGCCGAGACCCCAGAGAACATGAATCGGGTCGGTTTTTACCGACACCGATGTTGCGATCGCCGTTATTAACCCTATAACGGCAACCGCAACAAAAAAAAAAAAAAAGTTGTGCCATTTAATTTCTCTGTTCTCTGATGTCATCGGACATCAGAGGACAGAGAAAAAGGGTCCCCAGGACCCCCATGTGGCCCCCAATAAGATCCATGTGGCCCCCGGGCCCTCCGGTGTCCCCCGGTGCCGGCGCCGTTAAGACAATGGCGGGCGCATGCCCAGTGCGCCCGCCGCTATGTGCCGCTGTGCTGGTGGGGGGATGGGCAAATATTCTCTGGGGTCTCGGCTACCGAGACCCCAGAGAACATGATCCGGGTCGGTATTCACCGATCCCGGTGTTGCGATCGCGGCTATGCAAGCATAGCCGCGATCGCAAAAAAAAAAAAAAAAAAAAATGATTTCTCTCCCCTCTGATGTGATCGCCCGGTCCCCCGATCGCCCCCCCATATACTTACCGGTGTCCTCCGTCCTCCCGCAGGCCCCAGGATCCCGGCGTCTTCTCCCTGCAAAAAAAAAATGGCGGGCGCATGCGCAGTGCGCCCGCCGATCTGCTTTGGCGGCAGATTCAAATTTTTTTTCATTCATTCTCATAAAAGTACATTTTGATCACTGTGATAAACTATCAGGCTAAGTTCACACGTTGCGGAATTGCCGCGGAAATTTCCGCGGCAATCCCGCACTTCTCCTGCAGGAAATACGCACGTTTTTTGTATGCTGATTCCCGCCAGAATAATAGCGTTTTGCAAGCGTAATTAGCTTGCAGAATGCTAGCGTTTTCCTAGCGATCTGTAGCATCGCTTGGAAAACTGATTGACAGGTTGGTCACACGAGTCAAACATAGTGTTTGACAAGTGTGACCAACTTTTTACTATTGATGCCGCCTATGCCGCATCAATAGTAAAAAGATCTAATGTAAAAATAATAAAAAAAATAATAAATAATGATATTCTCACCTTCCGGCGGCCCCCGCAGCCTTCCCGCCTTCAGCGATGCTCCCGGCAACTCCGGTCCCAGGAGTGCTTTGCGACAAATCACACCGATGACGTAGCATCTCGCGAGACCGCTATGCCATCTGGGTGATTCTCGCAAAGGACTCTTGGGACCGGAAGTTGCCGGGAGCGTCGCTGAAGGCGGGAAGGCTGCGGGGGCCGCCGGAAGGTGAGAATATCATTATTTTTTATTTTAATTATTGTTTTACCAGGGATATGGTACCCAGGGCCTGGAGGAGAGTCTCCTCTCCTCCAGACCCTGGGTACCATCGCACATGAACCGCTTACATTGCGCATGGTGGGCATAGCCACATGCGGAAAGTAAGCGGTTCAATGCATTCCTATGGCGGCGGAATCACCGCGATTACGCTAAATTAATGAACATGTTGCTATTTTTTCCGCGAAGCGTTTTTTTCGCGGAAAAAAACGCAACATGTGGCCAAAACATGCGGAATCAATTAACATGTATAGGATGCTTAATGCTTGCGTTTTTATCGCGTTTTTACCGCGGAAAACCGCGGAAAAACCGCGAAAAAAACGCAATTATTCCTGATCGTGTGCACTTAGCCTCACAGTGATCAAAATAAAAAAAACAGTACATAACCCCCCATTTATCACCCCCTTAGTTAGGGACATATAATAAAAAGTAGAAATTATATTTATTTTCATTTTTCTGTTAGGGTTAGGGTTATAATTAGGGTTAAGGTTATAATTAGGGTTAGGGTTAGCATTAGGCTGGTTTCACACATCCGGTGTGCGCCTGACGGCGCCCCCGGCATTTAGCCGCAGCGCCGCATCAGAAAATCTGATGCGCCGCATGCGTTTTTTTTGCATTGACTTGCATTAGCGCTGGATGGCGCCGCATGTCAATGCGTTGCATGCGGTTTTGTCCGGATGCGGCGCAAATGTACATTGCGGCGGCCGGACAAAACGCTGCATGTAACGTTTTTTGTTTTTGCCGGATGGTTTCTGATGTCTCCGGGCATCAGAAACCAACCGGCAAAAAACCGCATGCGGCCGCCGGCGGTTGCATCAGGTTTTCTGATGCGGCGCTGCGGCAAAATGCCGGGGGTGCCGACAGGTGCCCGCCGGAAGTGTGAAAGCAGCCTTAGGGTAAGGGTTATAATTAGCGTTAGGGTTAGGCTGGGTTCATACTGCGTTATGGCAGTCCGTTAGACGGACTGCGTTACACCGCGGTATAACGCGGTGTAACGCAGTCCGTTAACGCTGCCATTCACCCCATTTGAGGGCGCATCGCGACGCATGCCGTAAAGCGGCATGCGTTTGCGACGTGCCATCATTCAGTGACGGAGCCTCGGACGCGGGCTGCAGCGTTTGGGCTCCGTCACCGCTAGCGCAGATGAATCATCTGCTGATTCCTCTGCGCTAGCGGGTATAGCATAATGCGATCGCGTTATGCTATACCATTACCAGCCCGTCAACGCTATGTGTTGAACGGGCTGGTAAAACGCAAAATGAACCTAGCCTTAGGGTTAGGGTTATAATTAGGGTTAGAATTAGGGTTAGGGTTACAATTAGGGTTAGGGTTATAATTAAGGTTATAATTAAGGTTAGGGTTACAATTAGGGTTGGAATTAGGGTTGGGATTTAGGTTAGGATTAGGGTTGGGATTAGGGTTAGGGGTGTGTTGGGATTAGGGTTGGAGCTAGAATTGAGGGATTTCCACTATTTAGGCACATCAGGGGGTCTCCAAACACGATGTGGCGTTCAAAAAGTCAAATGGCGCTCCCTCCCTTCCGAGCCCTGCCGTGCGCCCAAACAGTGGTTTACCCCAACATATGGGGTATCAGCGTACTCAGGACAAATTGCACACCAATTTTTGGGTTCTAATTTCTCCGATTACCCTTGGGAAAATAAAAAATAGCTGGCTAAAAAAATCATTTTTGAGAAAAAAAATGATTTTTCATTTTCACGGCTCTGCGTTTATAAATTTCTGTGAAGCACTAGGGGGTTCAAAGTGCTCACCACACATCTAGATAAGCTCCTTAAGGGGTCTAGTTTCCAAAATGGGGTCACTTGTGGGGGTTTCCACTGTTTAGGCTCATCTGGGGCACTGCAAACGGAACATGACCCCCACCAACGTCTGCATTCCAAAACGTTATTACTTCCTTTCCAAGCCCTGCTGTGCGCCAAAACAGTTCCCCCCCCACATATTTGGTATCAGCGTACTCAGGACAAATTGGACAACAACTTTTGGGGTCCAATTTCCTTGTGAAAAATCAAAAATTTGGGACTAAAAAATCATTTTTGTGGGAAAATTGATTTTTTTTTTCACACCCAGGCATTATAAACTTTTGTGAAACACTTGGAGGTTCAAAGTGCTCACCACAGATCTAGATAAGTTCCTTATGGGGTCTAGTTTCCAAAATGGGGTCACTTGTGGGGGTTTTCCACTGTTTAGGCTCATCTGGGGCACTGCAAACGGAACATGACCCCACCAACGTCTGCATTCCAAAACGTTATTACTTCCTTTCCAAGCCCTGCTGTGCGCCAAAACAGTTTCCCCCCCCACATATTTGGTATCAGCGTACTCAGGACAAATTGGACAACAACTTTTGGGGTCCAATTTCCTTGTGAAAAATCAAAAATTTGGGACTAAAAAATCATTTCTGTGGAAAATTGTTTTTTTTTTTTTTTTTCACACCCAGGCATTATAAACTTTTGTGAAACACTTGGGGGTTCAAAGTGCTCACAGCGGATCTAGATAAGTTCCATAGGTGGTCTAGTTTCCAAAATGGTGTTACTTGTGGGGGGTTTCCACTGTTTAGGCGCATCAGGGGCTCTCCAAACGCGACATGGTGTCCAATCTCAATTCCAGCCAATTTTGGTTTGAAAAAGTCAAACGGTGCTGCTTCCATTCCAAGCCCTGCCGTGCGCCCAAACAGTGGTCCCCCCCATATATGGGGTACAGCATACTCAGGACAAATTGTACAACAACTTTTTTTGTCCAATTCTCCTGTTACCCTTGTGAAAATAAAAATTGGGGACTAACGATCAGGGTTTGTGGAAAAAAAATGATTTTTTTTTTTTCACGCCCGGCGTTATAACTTCTGTGAAGCACTTGGGGCTTCAAAGTGCTCACCACACATCTAGATAAGTTTCCCTTTGGGGGTCTAGTTTCCAAAATGGGGTCACTTGTGGGGGTTTCCACTGTTTAGACACATCAGGGCCTCTACAAATGCGACATGGCGTCCAGCCAATTCGCGTTGAAAAAGTCAAACGGAGCTCCTTCCCTTGCGACCTTGCCGTGCGCCCAAAAAAATGGGTTTTCCCCCACATTTTGGGGTATCAGCATGCTCAGGACAAATTGCACAAAAACTTTGGCGGTCTTATTACCCTTGGGAAAAAAAAAAATTGGGGGGAAAAGATCATTTTTGTGGAAAAAAAAAAGATTTTTTTTTTCCCCGGCTCAGTTTTTAAATTGTGTGAATCACTTGGGGGTTCAAGTCTCACCCCACATCTAGAAAGTTTTAGGGGGTCTAGTTTCCAAAAAGGGGGGCACTTGTTGGGGGTTTCCATGTTTAACCTCAGGGGCTCTCTAAACCGGGCATGGCATCAGCCAAATTTTGCTTGAAAAAAAATCAAAAGCGTCCTTTCCCTTTGGGCCTCTGCCCCTGCGCCCCAAAAAAAGGGGTTTCCCCCCATTGGGGTATAGAGCTCCAAAG
>JARQOD010005749.1:0-46405 GCA_033576555.1 Oophaga sylvatica
TTTTCCAGAGTACGCTGATACCCCATATGTGGGGGTAAATCACTGTTAGGGCATACGTCGGGGCTTGGAATAAAGGAGCACTGTTTGACTTTTGAACGCAAAATTTGCAGGAATCAATGGTGGCGCCATGTCGCGTATGGAGACCCCCTGAGGTGCCTAAATAGTGGAAACCCCTCAATTCTAACTCCAACCCTAACCCCAACACACCCCTAACCCCAACCCTAACCCCTACACACCCCTAACCCTAATACAAACCCTAACCATAACCCTAACCCCAACACACCCCTAACCCTAATCCCAACTCTAACCATAAACCCAACCCTAACCCCAAAACACCCCTAACACTTATCCTAACTCTAACCCTAACCACAAACCTAACCCTAATCCCAACCCTAACCCAAATCCCAACCCTAACCCAAATTCCAACCCTAACCCAAATTCCAACCCTAACCCAAATTCCAACCCTAACCCAAATTCCAACCCTAACCCAAATTCTAACCCTAAGGCTGGGTTCATATTGCGTTTTACCAGCCCGTTCAACACGTAGCGTTGACCGGCTGGTAATGGTATAGCATAACACGATCGCGTTATGCTATACCCGCTAGCGCAGATGAATCATCAGATGATTCATCTGCGCTAGCGGTGACGGAGCCCAGACGCTGCAGCCCGTGTCCGAGGCTCCGTCACTGAATGACAGCACGTCGCGATGCGCACACAAATGGGGTGAATGGCAGTGTTAACGGACTGCGTTACACCGCGTTATACTGCGGTGAAACGCAGTCCATCTAACGGACTGCCATAATGCAATATGAACCCTGCCTAACCCTGAGGCCCCGTGCACACGTTGCGGATTCACTTGCTGATTTTTCTAAAATCCACAGGTAAAATGACCTGCGTTTTACCTGTGAATTTAGCGCGGATTTGCTGCGGTTCTTCTCTGCTGTTTTACAACTATAATGGAATAGGTGTAAAACCGCTGCGGAATCCGCACAAAGAATTGACATGCTGCGGATTTAAAACCGCAGCAAATCCGCGCTGAAAAATCCACAGCATGTGCACAGCGGTTTTTTTTTTACCATTTATTTGCATTGTACTGTACATGGTTTCTGGATCTGCTGCGGATCAGCAGCGAAATCCGCTGCGGATCCGCAGCAAAATCCGCTGCTGATCCGCAGCAAAATCCGCTGCGGATCAGCAGCGAAATCCGCTGCGGATCAGCAGTGAAATTAGCAGCGATATCAGCAGCGAAATCCGCTGCGGATCAGCAGCGAAATCCGCAACGTGTGGACAGGGCCTAAAAGGAAAAAAATATATATATTCTTTATTTTATTTTTTGTCCCTACCTATGACAGGAGGGGGTTCATTTACTTTTATTTTGATCACTGTGAGAGTTTCACAGTGATCAAAATAAATTGTACTTTGAAAGGCGCACTGCGCATGCGCCGGCCGGCGGGCGCACTGCGCATGCGCCAGCCATTTTCCAAGATGGCGGCGCCCATGAAGAGTCCCGGGCGGACGCCGGGACGGATCAAGAGGCCGCAGAAGACCGGAGGAGGTGAGTACATTCGTGGGGGGGTGATCGGAGGGCGGGGGGGAGCGGAGCACACCAGAGGGGAGACGATCGGACCGGCCAGCAGATGATAGTAACGGCGGTGACCGTTCGCCGCCATGAATCGGCGGCCGATCACCACCGTTACTCGGTGTGGGGAGGGTGGGAACACAGTGTCCAGCCATGGCCGATGCTATTGCTGCATCGGCCATGGCTGGATTGTAATATTTCACCACTTTTCAGTGGTGAAATATTACTAATCGCTCTGATTGGCTGTTTCACTTTTAACAGCCAATCAGAGCGATCGTAACCACGTTGGGGTTAAGCCACCCCCACTGTGGTGATGCGCAAGGGGTCCTGTGCCTGCGGGTCGGGTGACCTTTCAGTGACCCCGGTCCCCCCCCGCCGCAGGAACATGATTTATAGCATGACGCCTACGTTGGCGTCATGGGTCGGGATGGCACAGGTTTTCATGACGCCAACGTAGGCGTCATGGGTCGGGAAGGGGTTAACGTCCGTCAGCTCCATGGACAAACTCTGCAACTGCTGAGCTAACTGGGCTACTGGATCCATGGTAGCTGGGGAGAATCTTTTAGAGTGGCCGGTGAAAATGTCACGACGTATAACAGATATATTCTATGATAGTAACATATATCTAATGAGACAACATTCTATATTTCATATTATAGAAAATATCAACATGTATACGTAGAATCTGCCAGCAATGTCTTACCTGACATAATATCCAATGTATTGTGGGTCTATACTGTGCACGTGAAAAGCTGTCTCAGGATAGAGGTGGACCGGGGTCTATGCTTACCCTGAACTGGGGTCCTGACTAGTCCCTCTACCTGGAGGTACTGTTAATGGTACAGAGGTCCAGGCCGCCAGCGTAACCCTGTCTCCTGTAGATCCCTGACCACTGTAATCTAGTCCTGAGAAGGACCCTGATTACCACCACAGGGAATGGGCAGATAACAGCTTACACACAGTCAAATACAAACGAGACAGACAGGGGGTAAAGAAAACACTGCCTTGCATACAAAACTTCCACTACAGAGGAACACCAAAGGTTAAGAAGATAAACAATAAGCGAGGAGAGGAAAAACCACAACAGGCACTCTTAGCTTAAGTCTTCTCAGAAACGATCCGCTCTGCTGGTCTGAATGAATGCTTTCACCGGCAACTTCCCCAGCAGACCAGCAGGTATATGAAGGAAGCTAATTAACAAAACATCAATCGCAGCTGGGCGAGGCTGGTCTGTCCAGCATCGAGAGAAAAGAATTAACTCCCTCAGTGCTGAAAAACACCCAGCACCAGAAACTCAGCTGTGCGAAGTCAGGGTGTGCAATCGCGACGATCTCCGCCGCGACACACCCGTGACAGGTAAGCTGTAAAGGCTTTTCTACCTCCGTTACTGCTCATTCCACTCGCCTTCGGCCTACCCGGGCCCTCACACGATCACACACTGACAGTTGGTGGGCTACCTCTTCGCCGCTCTTTAAGCGTCGGCACGCTTCTCTCACTGAGCTGCACTCAGTTGGCTCAGTTCTGACCAGGCTGGAGTGGCTTTGGTTCCACTAGTACTGGCCTCCACTCTCTCTTGAACTGAATGGCTCTGCAGCCTCTCTCTCTCCTCAGAACGCTCAGTGAGCTAGTCTGCACAAACCGAGCTCAGTGCTCTCACCTTCTACACTCTCTGAGGTGACTGGCTTGATGTTTCCTGTGTTCACCCTCTTTTATATGTCTAAAACAGCTCCCTCTGGTGGTCTTTGGGATAGGTGAACGTGTGTGAATGTGTATAATGACCTCTAGTGGTGTATTCTTTCAGTGCACCCTTCTGGAAGATATGGATCCAGTCGCAGCTGGGCTCCACAGAGGCGCCCTCTGTGAACTGCGGCGACGGCCTTTTCAAACCTCTAACTTGGCCCTGTGTGCGCGCACAGTCTCCTCCTAGCCCGCGCTGACAAGAGCAGCAACTGCGTGCACGCACGAACCAGGGCCGCAGCCGTGCTCGCGCACTGACGCAGGTCTTCACCACAAAGTGGGCCGCTGGTCCTTTAAATCTGTGTGAAGGCCCTGTGTGCATGCGCTGTCTAGTTGCATGCGCTGACAAGGGCTGCGGCGGCCCGCGTCTGTGAGCGAGCACCCCTGCGGCTGCGGCCCTGGTCAGCTCATGCAACTAGACAGCGTACGCACACAGGTCGTTCACACAGAAGATTTAAAAGGCCAGCGGCCCACTTTGTGGTAGGGACCTGCCGGCCCACCAGGCATCTGCCAGCCTTGGCAGATGCTCAAACCGGGCTTGATGGCCTCCCAAACAAAAAGAAAAAGTGCTGCCAGCTCTATTGTATTAACACTACTGTATAATATTTTACCTTCGTATAAGCAATTATTTCTGTGTACTTTGTTACTTCTTGTAAGGAGAGCAGGAAAGAGTTAAACTCTATCAGAGATTATTACATTATAACCTTGAGTTCAGGGCATGGCTGCTGTGCGCGTGCACTCATTCACTCCCCGCTTCCACCCCGCAATGTTCTGCGCCTCTGCATCCTCGGCACTCGACTGGGAGCTATGGCAACAGCCTTGCTTCCACTCGTGCGCACAGGGGCGCTCCTGCCGGTTCGTGTGGGAGCGGCACGGCTGGCTGGGAGCGCATACGCCGATATACTGCGGCCGAAGATAAACCCGATCACATGGATCCCATGTGACTGGTTACCCGGGATACCTCCCCTTGAGAAAGCATGGCGAATTAAACAAGCGAAACGCGCGTTGGAGGTTGTTAAATGTTTGCGTGAGCTTCCCATCCGTCTATTAACTTGGTATGATGCCTTTTACATAATTTTATTGAACTATTTAGCAACTTGGGTTGCAATGTATGCTTGACTCTTTCCAGTAGCTGATTGTTGGAGTGCGCCTCTTTGTACACTATCAATATACATATACTATAGACCCCTTATAAGTGTGGGGCCTGTGGTTGCTATGCAATTAGAGGTGCTCCCCTGCAATTGATTACATTTATATGGCATATCTTACCCTTCTATGCAAGTATTTACAATAACATTTATGGAATAAAAGTTTATATACTGTTAGGTGTCACTACTGAATGTCCTTATTTGTACCGTTTTATATGTCTTGTTACAGTTTCTCAATTTTGCTAATAAAGATTGTTTGTACCTTTTCAGAACAATTACACTGTAGTTCTGCTTTTCTCCTGGAACGTGTGGGTCAGCTCAGCCGGAAAGTTTGGAAGTTACTTCCTAGATGGATGGTGTTGTTGGGAGGAGCTGTTCACTATTTAAACTATTTAGAGTTAGTTTCCTGTGCCAGTTATAGTGAATATTTCCTGTGTTTAACTGCAATTTCTTTATCGCTTATTCAGACTGTGTCATTCTTTTCTTGACCATTTTCCTGGCAGTTTTCTGACCATTCTACTGTTTCTCAATTTTGCATGACTTCCTGGTTCTGATACGGAGACCAGACCATTGCTGCCAGCCGGCACCACCACCCAGCAACTAATCCGACTCACTCCAAGGCCCAGATGTAAGTAGTCCCCACCCCTGTACAAGGGTTAAAGGGAGAAGGCCAGGGCTCACCTGGGACATGATGTTCGGAGTAGCCAGCACAAAGCCTATCTGTGCTAGTCCTTTTTAGAGCTGTCAGGCACCCTATAAGACCGGGATCACACTACCGTATAATACGGACGAGCGCGAGGAGATAAAAAAATCGCATTGCTCTCGTCCCAATGTTAATCTATGGGGCAGCTCCCATCATCCGATTTTTTATCGGACATGTTATACGTGTGAGTGAAATCGCAGCATGTTGCGATTGTACTCGTATCTTGGCCGAGAGTGGGTGCAATAAAACAACGGATTACACACGGACCAGACGTGTGACTTGCGAGAAATACGCACTGGTGTCCTTTAGAAAAGCCGGCAATTCATCCCCAGCTATACTGTAAAATCACACTGACAAGATTAATTAAGAATGGTAATAATACATATACACACATAGAATACATATATACATGTCATTATGACATATATATATACATATATTTATAGTTCATACACTTCTACTTAGTATAATAGCCGCTAATTCAATGACATCAGGTCAGCCGGGGACACCGCACAGCATCAGTGACATCAGAGGGAGTCCCCGGCTGACCTGAAGTGAAGTGATTAGACTGGGAAGCAATCAATTAATCTTCCCACCCTAATCACTTTCTCTCCTGCCAGCCGGGAGATTAGCTCATTCATTCAGGGGTTTACAGCTGAGCGGCCACTATTAGCTGTGCTGCTAGCTGTAAACCTGTTAACCCTTTCTGATGGATTACAGCGTGGGACCTGACTGTGCGTCGGATAGGTAAGAAAAAGCTTGCTTTATTATTTTATTTTTATTTCAGGAGAACAAGGGAATCGAGGATTAACTGTACAATAAAAGATAGTCAAAAACTGTGTATTTATTTCATTAAAATGATTTTTCTTAAATGTGTCTGTGTATTTTTTAACCATTTCATACAATAGGATTAATAATTGAGAGTTGTCTAATTGACAACTCTCAATTATTAACTTGGCTTAAAGTCACCTTCCAATAGCAAGGTGGCTTTAACCCATTATTAACCCATTCGCCACTGCTACAGGGCAATGGGAATAGACAGGCTAAGTGCCAGAAAGGGCGCATCTAATTATAGATTTGCCTTTTCTGGGTGACTGGGGGCAGATGTTAGTAGCCAGGGGGGCACAAAATAAATGCACCCTCCCTAGGCTATTATTATCTGCCCCCACTCGCTGGCTTTGTCTGTCTGGTTGAGAAAATAGCGCGGGAGCCAACGCATTTTTTTTCGACGAATTTACACCTTTCATTAACCCCTACATGTATGAAATTTTGCACACATACACTCATGTAATTGTTTGTTAAAACCATATCTCAAACTACATGAAATGACATGGTTAACTGTACGTAAACCATGTGTCATTTCATGTCGGGTTTGTAATTTCACAAAAGCCGGCAATTGAATTCGCGGCTATTATACTATGTAGAAATGTATGAACTATAAATATATGTATATATATATATATATATATATATATATATATATATATGTCTCAATGACATATATATATATGTATTCTATGTGTATATATCTATTCTTTCTTTTGTGATGTAAAAACTGTCATTGAGATCCATTATATGTCGGTTTTGCAAGCCGCCGAGAAATTCTCGTCCTATGGATGCCATACGGATCCTGAGATGCGAGGAAATCGCATCATCGCATTTAAAACGGATTACATACGGATCAACATACGGAGTACAGTTGTGCGATTATCGCATTACAAAATCGGACCGGTTTTTTAAACATTCTGTGTGACTCCAGCCTAACAATACTAACCTGAGACTTTCAAAATGTTTTACATTCTATTACTATATCCTTTGAAATCAAATTATTATTTTAGAAATCTCTCCACTACAACTCTTATTAGATAGTAAAAAAAATCAGTGAGTGACATCCTATCATTCAACCTATATAAAGAGAAGCTTGTGCTCCATGTCTTAAATACAAATCAAATATCTAAATATCAAATCTCTAAAAAGATCTGAAATTCCCAATCCCAGTTGAAGCTTTAACTCATCAAAAGAAAGAATATTATCATCCTTTAATGTTTATGAAGCTTATGCAATCCTCTTTTTTTGTTAGAATTTACACAATTTATAGCAGAGAAACAGGAAAGTTAGTTATTCCATAGTGAAAAATATATGCTAGATTATCTTTAAATTTTTCTCATACTTTACTATGACAAAAAGAGGACAGTACTTAATACATAGCGATATTAAGCATTTACATCAAGAACATGAAAGATGTTCTTTGTTTTAAAATGTTGCTCCATAGTGGAAGTTGGCATGCCAAAAAATAAGCACTAAGATTAAGACCATAAATCCTCATTTATTAACCCTTCACCACCAGCCTGTTTTCACCTTCCTGATCAGGTGCTCACTAGTATAAAAAAAAATGGCATTCATTAAGGAGAAAACACGAATTTTGTTAGATATGCATTAAAAAGGAAAACGAAGAACATATACACAGAAGACAGCGGTTGAAATATATATATTTTTTTGAAGGGTTAAAAGTTTATCAGCTATTTTTCATTTTTCCAGCAAAATCAATTTTTTTTAGGGACCACATCACATTTGACGAGACTTTGAGGGGCCTATATGACAGAAAATGCCCAACAGTGACAGCATTTTACAAACTGCAACCCTCAAAGTGTTCAAAACCACATTCAATAAGTTTATTAACCCTTTAGGTGCTTCACATGAATTAAAGCAATATGGAAGGAAAAAAATGAACATTTTACTTTTTCCAACAAAAATGTTGTTTTAGCCCCCAATTTTTATTTTCACAAAGCTAACAGCAGAAAATGAACTCCAAAAATTGCTATGCAATTTCTCCACAGTATGCCGAAACCCCATATGTGGTGGAAAACTACTGTTTGGGTGCACCATATGACTTTTTGAATGCAAAATTGGCTGGAATCGATATTAAATGCCATGTCGCGTTTGAAGAGCATCTGATGTGCCTAAACAGTGGAAACCCGCACAAGTGACCCCATTTTGAAAACTAGACCCCTTAAAGAATTTATCTAGATGTGTGGTGAGCACCTTGAACCTCCAGATGCATCACAGAATTGTATGACATTGAGCCATGAAAATAAAAAAAACTCACATTTTTCCTACAAAAATATTGTTTAGCCCCAAATTTTTTATTATAACAATTGTAACAGGAGAAAATAGACCAAAACATTCTGCAATTCCTCCTGAGTACTATGATACCCCATATGTGGTGTAGAACTACTGTTTGTGCCCTGGCAAGACTTGAAAGGGAAGGAGCACCATTTGACTTTAGGAACACAAAATTGGTTGGAATCGATAGCGACGTCATGTCGCATTTGCAGTGCCCCTGATGTGCCTAAATAGTGGAAACCCCCACTAGATGCGTGGTGAGCACCTTGAGCACATCAGGTTGGCATATCTGTACTGTAGCGTGCATCAGGTTTGCAAAATGTAAGTTTTGTAGTGTTCATTAGGTTGGTATATGTTAGTTGTGTAGAGTACATCAAGCCATGCAATAAATTAGAGTAAATCTGAAATAAATTTAGCAGTCCATGGATGAGTGGTACAGTTTGAAGCAGTCTTTTATGCCCAACCCCAGTTTTTCAGGGCATGTGTCACATTGCCAAGTGGTGTCCTTTCCAATACCTCTTCTGTAACACATTTTGCACCTTTTTTTGTGACCTTTCCTTCTTTGTAGTTTGAGGGACCTCACCTGGGAAATGTTGTCTTGGTACTATAGGGCACCTTCAGTTCCAGAAGTACTGGGGCCCACACTTTCCTGACTTCCAAATATTAAGGCCTTGATGACTACCTCCTAAAACTGAAGCAAGGTGCCGATCTGGCCTGCACATCTTGATAGCAAGGAAGAGTTATACATTGCCATTTGTGCAATGTGCACAGCAAGCTTCTTGTTCCACACCATAGTGCACCATAGTAGTGCATGGGACTGTGGTGCTGGAGGACTTGACCAGCGAGATCTACTCCCCCCATATTCTTATTGTACCCCAGGACACAGTGTGGTTTGGGAACCTGTGTAGTGGGGTGCTATCATTACCATGTGTGGTGGTCAAGAAAAGGACATCCCTCTTGTATTTATTCTTGACCAAAAGCACGTCGCTACATTTGGCTATGCTCTCATCCTTTCTGAGCAGCTGCTCAATTAGCTACCTAGGGAGGCCTCTCTGGTTTCTCTACACAGTATCCCATGCCGCATTAACTCTGGCAAAGAGGGATTTGAAGAGACGCTGATATAGAAGTTATCTATTGTAAGCTTTTCAGGGGATATAGCTCTAGGATCGCTGTCTGGGTAGACAGAGTGACACGGAAACAGTTCATTTAGACAGCAGTTCTGGTAAAAACTGGCCGCAACCAGCTTTATTAAAGTCCACAGCAAACAGATAAAAATAAATCATAAACAGAAGACCTAGGCTTGTCTAGCCACTAATTACACATAGATAGATTTCCCTATCTATCCGGGTCCAGACTCTACCAGTCTGTGCCCAAAACAACACATATGATCAGTAGTTACCAGCGTTTACCAGCATTGAGGTTCACAGAGTCTCCTCCTTCTGTCTGAAGGCACATCCAACGTCCAGACTTGAGAAAGCTCCACTCCTATTCAGCCGCTATTCGCACGGATTCTCACTGAGACTACTCCTGTGTCCGGGTACATCGAGCACCCAGACTGAGATAGCTCAAACTCCTGGAGACGCTTCTTGTGCCGGGACACCTTCCTGTGTCCAGACTGAGCGTGCTCCCACTCCTGGAGACTGCTTCTTGTGCCGGGACACCTTCCTGTGTCCAGACTAAGCCAGCTCCCACTCCTGGAGACTGCTTCTTGTGCCGGGACACCTTCCTGTGTCCAGACTAAGCTAGCTCCCACTCCTGGAGACTGCTTCTTGTGCCGGGACACCTCCTGTGTCCAGACTAAGCCAGCTCTCACTCCTGGAGACTGCTTCTTGTGCCGGGACACCTCCTGTGTCCAGACTAAGCCAGCTCTCAGACTGTGTTTGCAGACACCTACTTCTGGTCTCCTAATTAACAGCTGAATGGTTTCAGGCCTGAGCTGCAAGTGTGTGCTGAATGTGAGGTGTAGTGACCTTTCTCTACCACTAGGTTTACAAAGCCACACATTTCCCTTATACCATACAGCACAGTACCTAGGTGAAATGTACACCCCATTCAACACATATTCCCTCACTGTCTCACATATCCCCTCCCTCTTCTCCAGACCGGAGGGCTGGTCATCCAGACCGGAGGGCTGGTCAACCATCCAACAGAGACAGTGAACTCTGGACCAGTCATGGCCCTCATCAGCTTCATCCTCACCACTGTCATTGCCAACATCAGCTTTCTCTTCATCTGAAGCATCCGCACTACCCTGTACCCTCCCAGGCCTATGCTCTCTGCGGGCCTCGGGTATCCTGCACGGTTTCATCTTGACCTTAGGGCCGGGCTCAGTTTCGATATAGTGCCTGGCCAGAGAAGTACGACCCGGCACATCAGAACACTTCTGCTGACTCTTCCTCAGAAACTCACGTACCTCCTGTCCCTGGTGCACTGACCATGTGTCACCAACTATCACAGAAGGTATAGGGGGTTTTTCACTTTTCTCCAGTTCCCCTCCTTCAGGCTCTTCTGGCAGGACATGCCCAGAAGCCCTCCCGTCCGTCCTACACTCTACTTCTTCAGTCACATCTGGCTCACTGTCAGGGCTATACCCTTCATTTTCATTCATATCCTGCTCACTGTCAGGGTTATACAATTCATTTTCATTCACATCCTGCTCACTGTCAGGGTTATACAATTCATTTTCATTCACATCTTGATCTGGAACCTTAGTTAACATGTCATCCACAACATCAACCTCACCATCTGGTCCCTCAAGTATGTGACTATGTGACAACCCCAGCACTATACTTCCATATAGCTCAGGTACTAGGAGCTGGCCCACGACTTCTCCCTGGACTTCAGTGTCTCCACACAACAGGTCATTGTTCATGGCAGCATGAGGAAACCTCTCCTCAGAGCCAGGCTCTTGGGAAACCTCATTTAGAACATTTATATTTTCCTGGGCCATTTTAAGAGAGGGGTCTCGCCACTGCTCACTCTCAAAATTGTCACAAGACACAGGTAAGTCAGGACACTCGGTTCCCGAGAACCACCATCCTCGTCTCCCAACATCACCTGCAAAGGAATTTCATCACTATCACAGTCATCATTATTATCAATATCATTATCATGACTATGATCAGTATCATCATCACTATCATGATCATCATCACTATCATTATCAGCATCAGCATCATTATCATGGTCATCATCATTATCATGATCATCATCATCATCATCATTATCATTATCATCATTACATAAGTTTAACGGCCCACTAGCATTGTGTTCCGCCCCTCGGGACTGCGCACCCTCAATAGGAGCTTCATCACACTGTCCATCAGAAACATTTCTCCCCCAGAGACCCTTAGATCGGGGAAAGTCATTACCCAATATGACGGGGTGCACCAGGTTCTTCACTACCCCCACTTCATATGAAACCTCCCCGAGTTTGGGGACCAAGTCCACTGCAGTCTCTGGGTAGACTTTGGTGTCTCCATGGATGCACACCATACTCAGGTGCTTATCAGGATGAAGTCCCTATCAATCAGGCTGTCACATACGGAAGTCACTGGACTCTCTGAGTCCAAGAGGGCCTGTGCTGGGCAGTCATTTACAACCACCGGGGACACCTGTAGTCCAGTCTCTTCGGCTGAGGTGGACACACACACAGGCTCTGCGCAGGGAGAGAGGGATCTGCCAACATCACAATACATAGGCTCCCCCTCTATTGGACAGTTGGCTGCAATTTCACGACATCTCCAACACTGTCCACCACAATCACCCTCCCATATGTCCCCTCGGCCTGAACCCGCTTATCAGCATACCCCATGTCCCCAACAGCTGGAACGCTCTTACCGCGAGAGTTCAGCGTCCGGGAACTCCGAAGTGACGACCTCTCAGATGGCTGTACCTCACGAGGACGTGCTCGGGTGTAGCGGTTCACTATCACCTTTTCAACTCCATAATCAGGTTTGCTGACTGCAGACTCCCAACTGTATCTCCAGTCACGAACTCCCCTGGCACGGGCTGTCACCGTAACACCCAGCCGGGTACGAATCTCCGCTTTCAGCTTGGCATAGTCTTGGCTGTCCTGCTCGCTCAGGTCAGCATAGGCCACCTGGGGCACTCCAATCAGATAGGGTGCAACCATCATGGCCCACTCAGATAGGGGCAGATTCTCCTTCTCTGCCAGTTCCTCAAACCTAGTGAGATATACCTCCACATCATCACGAGGTGTCATCTTTTTCAGGGACCGTCTTACCGCCTTCTTTACAGCGGACAAGGCAGGTGCCTTCACAACATTACTCTGGACGAGGTGCTGAGAGCTGCAATCTGCTCCAACAACCGGTTATTCTCCTGCTGCTGCTGCAGGATTTGCTGCTGGTGCTGCTGCATGCGCTGCTGGTGCTGCAGGCGCTGCTGCTCCATGCTCCGCTGGGCCTGCTGCATGCTCTGCTGGTGCTGCAGGCGCTGCTGCTCCATGGTCCGCTGGGCCTGGACCAGGTACTCAACGAGCCCCTCCATACTGCCGGACTTATCTGTCTCAACCACGGCAGTCTTATGTTGCACATTAACTTGCGCCATTTGTTCAAACAGCGCCTCCATGCTGTCATCCATGCTGTCAGACTTCTCTGTCTCAACAACGGCAGTCTTCACTCAAGACATACACACTCCACAGTCTTTTCCACAGAAAAATTCAGCTCTGCTGTGCAGACACTTTTTTTTTTTTTCTGCAAACTCTATTAGGGCTACTGTCTCTTTAAGACTGCTCCAATCAGACGTTTCTCTTTGCTGCTGCACACTCCACAGACTTCACCTTTCTTGCTGTCTCTAAGCCACTGTGCTGCATGCACATTCCAGCACCATTTGTATCAGCCACTGTGCTGCCCCAGCATTCTCCGCAAATTGTAAGCTTTTCAGGGGATATAGCTCTAGGATCGCTGTCTGGGTAGACAGAGTGACACGGAAACAGTTCATTTAGACAGCAGTTCTGGTAAAAACTGGCCGCAACCAGCTTTATTAAAGTCCACAGCAAACAGATAAAAATAAATCATAAACAGAAGACCTAGGCTTGTCTAGCCACTAATTACACATAGATAGATTTCCCTATCTATCCGGGTCCAGACTCTACCAGTCTGTGCCCAAAACAACACATATGATCAGTAGTTACCAGCGTTTACCAGCATTGAGGTTCACAGAGTCTCCTCCTTCTGTCTGAAGGCACATCCAACGTCCAGACTTGAGAGAGCTCCACTCCTATTCAGCCGCTATTCGCACGGATTCTCACTGAGACTACTCCTGTGTCCGGGTACATCGAGCACCCAGACTGAGATAGCTCAAACTCCTGGAGACGCTTCTTGTGCCGGGACACCTTCCTGTGTCCAGACTGAGCGTGCTCCCACTCCTGGAGACTGCTTCTTGTGCCGGGACACCTTCCTGTGTCCAGACTAAGCCAGCTCCCACTCCTGGAGACTGCTTCTTGTGCCGGGACACCTTCCTGTGTCCAGACTAAGCCAGCTCCCACTCCTGGAGACTGCTTCTTGTGCCGGGACACCTCCTGTGTCCAGACTAAGCCAGCTCTCACTCCTGGAGACTGCTTCTTGTGCCGGGACACCTCCTGTGTCCAGACTAAGCCAGCTCTCAGACTGTGTTTGCAGACACCTACTTCTGGTCTCCTAATTAACAGCTGAATGGTTTCAGGCCTGAGCTGCAAGTGTGTGCTGAATGTGAGGTGTAGTGACCTTTCTCTACCACTAGGTTTACAAAGCCACACATTTCCCTTATACCATACAGCACAGTACCTAGGTGAAATGTACACCCCATTCAACACATATTCCCTCACTGTCTCACACTATGTATAGGGGATAACCCTAATCCTGCGTAAAGGTCGGCAAGGGCTGTAGTCGTGGCTGAGCCTATCTGGCTTTGCAAACCCTGGCCTCCCTTCACATACAAATCACATTTCACTTTCTGCTTGTCTCTCCGTCTTCTGCGCCATCAGGTTCTTTCCTCTCTTCCCCAAGGTCACCTTCAGCCGCTTGTGGAATAACGAAGACATCGTCCAGTTGTAACTTATAACAGATAACTTTACTCTCATATCTTCGCAACACATCCAGATTCAATACAGCATTTACATCAGGTTCCAATTGACACATCACTTCAGCTTTCCCTTCACTTCTCTCCCTGTCACACGGCTCGAGATCGGGTTGTACCATTCTGTAGTCTTCTCGGCATCCTCACTGTCCAGACTCACTGCCTTTGGGGATCCCTCAACCGTTTCAACCCGGTTTTGAGGGCATCCACCCATGCTATGATCTGCCACATAGTGAGCAACCCGCCCATCTGTCCTGCCAAGTTCCCCTCTGAAGCTTTCACACTTATAGTTCAGTTTCCTGCAGCTCCTGCAGCTGTGTCTATCATGTTTCCCACACTCTGGATGTCTGGGCTCTTCCTTGAACCTAATGTTACAGGGTCTTACAGCTGCCTGGGCCAAGAGCCCACCCGAGCTCTATGGGCGCCTTTGCCCTTCTAACTACAATCAGGAAGCTCCCTTCCTCTAATCACAGTGACCCCTCCTACAGTTAACTATTTACACTATAGCTAAGCCCACATACCATATCATGCACTCTATCCCCATCTAATGATCTAATATTAATATTACATTTTTCCCCATTCAACATACTAGTTAAATATATACACATGCAGCATTCTGTAAAACATACCAAACAGAATATATATATACAGACAGTATTTACACTTTAAACCGGGGGACATGCTCAGGGTTTTAGGGCGGCAACTGTAACCCGCTTACACCAACACAAATTTCCCACTCACTCTCAGGAAAGGGAGCATTCTGGGAGTTGAAACTCAGTGTCCTTCAATTCAGAAACCCTAGTCTGTGGGTTTACCATGAGATACTCTAGCACAGTTTGCACCATTTTTTTCTGTACCTGACCCTCCTACTGGGCAGGTATTGCCGGAATTTAAGCCTTACCTTGAAGTGTACTAGGGACTCATCTACACAGATGTCCCTTTGGGGAATGTACACCTCAGCAACATTGACCAGGTTCATTTTTAAAAGTTGGTCAAAGTTGGGGTTATCTCGGGGTGGATTGCCAGGTAATACACTCAGGCACCTTGCCTTCATGTATCTATGGGATGTTAACTGTGCATTTTACCTTTGCAGTCTGAGGGACTGCTTGTATTACATATGATTGATTTCACCTCTATCCAGGGGTTTATTAACAGTATTTTGTATAGAGTGAACTTATGGTTGACTGAGCTACAGTGCCTTTACTTTATTTAAGATTTTTTCCTTGTGATTGGGACACCGTTAATGTAGCATAATATTATTATTCTATTGTCATATGCACACATATACTGTTTCCTGTAGACCCCATTGGTTCCTAGCCATGTGACACTCCATGACTTGTCTCATTATTTTTACTCTGTTGTTAAATTATTTTTTCAATAAAATTTGTTGTTTTACCGTAAGCGCTATTTCACTTCTTACTTCCGTTTTCTTTTTGGGTTCCCTAACTTTTTATAATGTAGTGATTATCAGCATTCACATAAAGACAGACACCATTTTTAATGTCGAGTGAAAATAATTCTGTAGAAAGCTTTTAACAATCAATTTCAAAGTAGATCAGGTAAAAATAACAATTTTATTCAAAAGTGATTTACTTTATGTACCTGAATTAATCAATTTTCACCAACAAACAAAAGTGTGCAGGGAAAACAGTAGAAGTTTAGACAGTAAATCTGAACAAAGTTCTTTCCTTGTCACAAACAGGTGCCTCCAGTGACTAAACCAAAAGACATTAAGAAAGACACACCAGTAAAAGCAGCTGTACACCTTCAGTACAGATAGATTTCATATTATTTACTTAAAGAAACCAGAGAATGTACTTAAATTAAATTATTTACTTAAAGAAACCAGATAACTCCTTCTGCTCCCGCCGTCTACTAACCTCCCTAAATCTGACATTTCCCTCTCCGTGGGCGGCACCATAATAACACCCCGGCAGCAGGCTCGCTGTCTGGGTGTTATGTTTGACACCAATCTCTCCTTCACCTCCCATATACAATCTCTTGCCCGCTCTTGCCGCCTACACCTAAAGAATATCTCTAGAATCCGCCCTTTTCTCACCATGGAAACAAAAAAAACCCTCACTGTAGCATTGATCCACTCCCGCCTGGACTACTGCAACGCTCTATTACTTTGTCTCCCCATTACTCAACTATCCCCTCTCCAGTCCATCCTTAATGCAGCAGCCAGGGTCATCCATCTGGCTAATTGGTACTCGGACGCGTCCGCTCTTCGCCAGTCCTTACACTGGCTGCCCATTCATTATAGGATCCAATTCAAAGTACTGGTTCTCACCCACAAAGCTCTCCACAGTGCAGCACCCCCTACATCTCCTCCCTCATTTCTATCTATCGGCCTAACAGACTGCTGCGCTCTGCAAACGACTTTCGACTAACCTCTGCACTAATCCGTACCTCCCACTCCCGACTCGAAGACTTCTCCCGCGCTGCGCCAATCCTCTGGAATGCTCTACCCCAAGAAATTAGGCCTATCCACAATTTGCATGGTTTCAGGCGCTCCCTCAAAACACATTTGTTCAGAGCGGCCTATCACATTCACTAATCAAAGTAATTCTATGTTTAAGTGTCTGTGTGTAGCCCATTCACTATCTCCATCCATCCCTCCCTCAAGATGGCTGGACCATCATTGTAAATGCACTATTGTACAGTACAGACCAAAAGTTTGGACACACCTTCTCATTCAAAGATTCTTCTGTATTTTCATGACTATGAAAATTGTAGAATCACACTGAAGCCATCAAAACTATGAATTAACACATGTGGAATTATACATTACACTTTACAAAAAAGTGTGAATCAACTGAAAATATGTCTTATATTCTAGGTTCTTCAAAGTAGCCACCTTTTGCTTTGATTACTGCTTTGCACGCAGAAAAGGTGAACGGATGGACTCTACATGCCTAGTTCCCATCGTGAAACATGGAGGAGGTGGTGTGATGATGTGGGGATGCTTTGCTGGTGACACTGATGGGGATTATTCAAAATTGAAGCGGTGAGCGGTCCAGCTCACCCCAAACCATCTCGATTGGGTTCAGGTCTGGTGACTGTGGAGGCCAGGTCATCTGGCGTAGCACCCCAACACTCTCCTTCTTGATCAAATAGCCCTTACACAGTCTGGAGGTGTGTTTGGGGGTCATTGCCCTGTTGAAAATTAAATGATGGTCCAACTAAACGCAAACCGGATGGAATAGCATGCTGCTGCAAGATGCTGTGGTAGCCATGCTGGTTCAGCATGCCTTCAATTTTGAATAAATCCCCAACAGTGTCACCAGAAAAGCACCCCCACACCATCACACCACCTCCTCCATGCTTCACGGTGGGAACCAGGCATGTAGAGTCCATCCGTTCACCTTTTCTGCGTGCAAAGCAGTAATCAAAGCAAAAGGTGGCTACTTTGAAGAACCTAGAATATAAGACATATTTTCAGTTGTTTCACACTTTTTTGTAAAGTGTAATGTATAATTCCACATGTGTTAATTCATAGTTTTGATGCCTTCAGTGTGATTCTACAATTTTCACAGTCATGAAAATACAGAAAAATCATTGAATGAGAAGGTGTGTCCAAACTCATTGTGTGTCCCCCACCTCATTGTAGATTGTAAGCTCTCACGAGCAAGGGCGGCTTATTTTGCTTTAATTATTGTATTGTTAACGTTGTTACTTATGACTTGTGTTTTGAAACTGTTAAACTGTAAAGCGCTGCGGAATATGTTGGCGCTATATAAATAAAGATTATTATTATTATTTTACAGTAGAGCAAACAAGTTGTACCACATAGGAGCTTTATGGTCACACCCACCCTAATTCCATCATGTGAATTTTTCTTGCACAACAAATATTTCTTTTAAGGAATTGTCTTATAACAAAATTTAATTAGAGCCCCCATGAAAGTATGGCGTAAATGTGTCTGACCAAAGAGACATATACCAATCACTATAAAATTCTAGCTGTCTATAGCCCCTAGTAGAGAGAACATACTGCATATAGTTTTATTATTGGCTTTCATATGCAGTACACTCATAAGTTTATTTGGAAGTGGCTACGAATAGTCAAAAAATTATAGAATTCTTAGGGGTTGTCTGGGATGTAATGAGTAAATGTTAAAAAAGCATGAAAGCCTGAAAACTTGACCTGTTGGTGGGTCTTCAGGACTGGAGTTGAAAAACACTGTGCTAAAAGATAATATGGACTGACTCTGACCAGCCGTTTTGAATGGAGTGGCAGTGTACATGTTCAACCACTGCTCCATTTAATCCCCATGGGGCAGCCAAGTGCTGCACTCAGGTTTTTCCGGCAGCTCTACATAGGATGAATGGACCGATGGTTGGAAGTCCAACCACTTGCTTCATTTTGTAATGGGGATAAAAGTTCTTCATTGAGGATAAGAATTCCCTGATTTGCCAATTGGTGCAGGTCACAGCCATGGGACACCTGCAGATAGGTCACACCATGTCTTCTCTGAACATCCCCTCTATGTCTCTGCCTTGCCCCTCACATGCAGCATAGATGTCACGTCACAGTGAAGCATAAGAGAGGAGAAGGACACCTGTCATACTTGCTGGGACATTTCATTGCTTTCTTTGTTTCTACTATTGTTTTTGCTTGATCAATCAGGACTCAAAGATGAAAATGGAGAATGAAAAGAAGACATGGGCTATTGCATTTTTTGAAATGATTCTCACAGTATGATTATTCACAGCAGCCAACGAGATCTCTACAGGTTGAATACATGTAATGGCTCAATTCTTGGCTTCTCAAATACCAACATGGTGTATATATACCACAGAGGAATTCTATAGGGCGAGCCCATTCCAGGTCGGTCTTGTCTATATTTAATAGGTCATAAAACCAGCGCAGCAAAATAACAATGCAGATGAGAACTGAACCTTAAGCCTCCTTCAGGCGTCTGTGATTTGTCAAGTACGCAAAAAACTGTCTGAGTTTCATCAGTGTTTTAGATCAGATTTTCATCAGTGTTTGGTCAGTGTGTTGGTTTAACCATCCGTGTTTCATCAGTGATTTTCATGTAAGGAAAACTAAATAAAAAATAACAAAACTTTTCCTATACACTGCAATATTTTTCACGATCAATACGTGGACTGTACACTGGCATCCATGTGCTTTCCTTGATTTTCAGTGACCTATAGACTTGTATGGGTGATTTTTAATCTGTGACTCTAATCAAAAACAAACAATTTGATTTTCACTGACCCATAGACTAGTATGGGTAGTTTTGTTCCGTGTCTCTAATAAAAAAACTGACATGTCTCCATGAGTTTTTGCACCTAAATGGTCCGCAAAAATACATGGACATGTGAATAGCACTGCAAACTTTAATGTGTACATGTTTTAACTTTAAAAACATCACACAGAACATTACGGAATTGACAGGCTTCTAAATGTGGCCTTAGTTAAAAAAATATGAAAAGGTTTGGAAATCCAGTGATACATAGGTGGTAAAATTCAGAAACAACTTTATGATCAAAAATGAATAAAATTCAAAAACAAAGATGGAGTCACCAGAGGCACACTGACCAACGCGTTTCGGCTAAGGAGCCTTATTCATGGTAGTGCATAGTATGCAAGGTAGAAATTATATATATCCAAACAAAATCAAAATTATATGGTATATGTCGACCAATGCCGATGGAGGTAGTAAAATGGCACACCTGAAACAGATTGCCTAACCATAAGTGAACATGTTAAGTAAATGCATTAACAAAGCCATGTGTGTGACACAATTGCAGAAATTTGTATAAAAACTACTAGACAAAAAGAAAAACAGAGTAAGAAAAAGAAAACATATAGTGCCATATAATGTTCTAAAAAATACGTGCACTTGGGAATTGAGGTAAAAATAAAAATAAAATTCCCCTTTTTTTATTTGTTTAATTGTACTGTAAAATAAGATCATGTCTTATGTTATGGTCTAAGGGAAATTAAGTATAAAGATCTAGAAGGATTCTCTATTGACACCCAGCTTTCTAACATTATTTCTAATTCTAATGTCAGATGTGTTGTCTCCCAACCTATTCATGTCCTCACCTAGAAAAGATACTTGTCTTTCGCTGAAAGGTTTTTTTCAGATGTGGCAGTCATAAATATCTTTCTTGCGATCATGTCAACAAAAGTAAGAAATTTACGTCTTTTTCTACAAATGAAATTTTCAATATTCATAGTTTTATTACCTGCATGCAACACCACCGAGGTCATTTATTTAATAGATTGCACATCCTGTGGAGTAAAATATGTGGGATGCACGATCGGCATATTAAAACACGCATCAGATGCCATATGTCTGATGCGTCTAGTACAACAGAGGTGAACATGTGGCTGCCTCCTGGCCAGGGCTGCCACTAGGAATTTCGGGGCCCCATAGTGGCAAAATTTTCAGGGCCCTCTTGAGACTCTGCCCAGGCTCCACCCCTTGAATTGTTCACAGTTCCACCGCTCTCTCTTGGAAAAACTACACTTATCACCAATCACACATTAACAGTTCCCATCACCAAATCACATACTGTCACGGTGTTACACGACCCAACAGGTGGTCGGTCAGCGGACGGCACAACTCACAAGCAACAGGATGGAAAAGTGAGAGGAAGGCCCTAACAATAGGGAATGAGGGATGGTCACCACCTGAGCTCAAACCTTAGCCTGTCCCTGCACTTCCTAACGCCCTATGATGGTCCTTTCCCTCGCCGCCGTGAACGTGAAGAACCTAGTCCCTAGTAGTCACCTATTGCTGCCCTGGCTAGTGCACTGGCCGGCAAGGAGCACTAGCCTCACCTCTGCAGATAATACACACAGGGGAAGTGACTAACACCAAAGGAACAAGGTGAAAAAATCACCACACTTAGCTTATGAGCACCGCTGCTAAACTCCACACCGCAGATAACAACAGCAACTGGACTCCAAACACCAGATGTGGCTGACACCAGAGAGCATCAGGTGACCCTTTAAAGGATGGTGGGAGTCGTCACCATTCACATCAGCAGACCCAGCAGCACTGCAGTAACACCAGATTGCCAGCAGGGAAACTGACAGGGAGGCTGACATTAACCCCTGCTGGCCTGAAAGGAAAAACGGTTTAACTGAGTGTAACCAGATCTGCCACAAATCCAAAAATGGGTCGTGACTAGTGATGAGCGAGTATACTCGTTGCTCGGGTTTTCCCGAGCATACTCAGGTGGTCTCCAAGTATTTGGGAGGGTTCAGAGATTTAGTTTGTGTCGCAGTAGCTGCATGATTTGCAGCTGCTAGACAGCCTGAATACATGTGGGGATTTCCTAACAAACAGGCAATCCCCACATGTATTCATGCTGTCTAGCAGCCGCAAATCATGCAGCTACAGCGACACAAACTGCTCCGACACCACCACCGCGACACAACCTGCCCCGACACCACCACCGCCCAAATCTTGGAGAACACTCGAGCATGCTCGGGAAAACCTGAGCAACGAGTATACTCGCTCATCACTAATCATGACACATACATAGCCAGCAGCTTTTGTTTTGGCAAAAAGATTTTTTAATCTGCCACCACGACAAGGTATCTCCTCTGGCCGGGCTCTACTCTACTCTAAGCTATTAAACATTTGTTAAAATATGCAATACAATTTAGGTATATTTTTTGTTTATTTTTTAAAATTTTTAAAATGACCAATAATATCACATACAAGGGACAAATACCACCACACCATGACCAGACACCATATTATTGTTACCAAAGCCTTCAGAAAGCCCACGGCTAATAATATGATGCTCCACCATAAGAGTGCACACCCTGTTCATACAAAAAAGAGTTTACCCTATAGTCAAATGTTGAGTTTAAGAAAAATTAATAACAACAAAACTGTGTTTGAAGAGCAAGTACCGTATTTTTCGGACTATAAGACGCACCGGACCATAAGACGCAACCCAAATTTTCAGAAGGAAAATTGGGAAAAAAAAATAATGTGTCAAATGGGGGTCCGTCTTACAGTCCGAATTTAGCTTACCAGCGAACGGATCAGCACAGGTAGAGGAGTGGTCACTGGGGTCGTTTGGTGCGGTAGCTGTGCTATGTGGGGTGGCTGTGTTATGTGGGGTGGCTGTGTTCTGTGGGTTGGTTGGGCACTGTGGGGTGGCCAGGGTGGCCATATACTCACAAATCCGGTGGCGGCGGCGGTCCCAATGCAGCTTCCCTGCGATGCCAGTGGTGGTGTCGGGGCAGCAGCGGGGCTCTGTGCAGCGTGGGGGGCTCCGCCGGCGTTTAGTCCCTGCCGGAAAGCCCCCCGCAGCTGCGACGCGGTGGCCCCTCCGGTGGCGGTCCTAAGTCATCCTCCCTGTGCGGTGGTGGTGTCGGGGCAGCAAGCGGGCCTCTGTGCAGCGCGGGGGGCTCCGCCGGCGTTTAGCTCCTGCCGGAAAGCCCCCCGCAGCTGCGAAGCAGTGCCGTCCGGAAAGAAGTGCTCCGGAAAGATGGCCGCCGCTTGCTGAAGTTCAAATCTCGCCAACGAGCTAAACGCCGGCAGAGCCCCCCACGCTGCACAGAGGCCCGCTTGCTGCCCCGACACCACCACCGCACAGGGAGGATGACTTGGCACCGCCACCTGAGGGGCCACCGCGTCGCAGCTGCGGGGGGCTTTCCGGCAGGGACTAAACGCCGGCAGAGCCCCCCTCGCTGCACAGAGGCCCGCTTGCTGCCCCGACACCACCACCGCACAGGGAGGATGAATTGGGACCGCCGCCGCCACCACCGTATTTTTAGGTATGTTGCAACTATAAGACGCACCCCCATTTTCCCCCAAAATTTTTGGGGAAAAAAGTGCGTCTAAGGGTGAGTTTCCACGATCAGGATTCCTTCAGGAAATGCTGCGTGTTTGGCGCTGTGCGTTGGCGCAGCGCCAAACACGCAGCGTCCAGATGTTACAGCATAGTGGAGGGGATTTCAAGAAATCCCGTCTCCACTATGCGTAACAACACGCGTATCCGGACACGTGGCGCATCTTTTCAGACCGCAGCATGTCCTAGCGTATTGCGGCGACGCTGCGTCGCCGCAACAGGATTTAACACAGGGCTATGTAGCCCTGCGTTCTTTCCGGATGTGTTCCGGAGGTGTCCGGAACACATCCGCAAAGAGCGCGCGTCAGAAAGGGGGCGGGGCTTTGGGCGGTGCGGAATTTCCGCTCCGTCCAAAGCGCTGTGGTTCCGGACCGTGGAACCACAGCCTTATAGTCCGCAAAATACGGTAATTGAGTTAAAAAATAGATTTATAGAAAGAGGGCATCCATCAACCGTACTTGATGATGCATATGATAGGGTGAGAAAATTTTCACAAAAGGATTTATTACACCGCAATAAAAATAGGAAGAGAGAGAAAAACTGAGCGGTGGTTGAAATACAGAAATTTATATTCAATTTCAAATATAATCCTATTGGAAAAATCATTCATGCGGCCATACGAAAAGATTTGCCAAAAATTAGTTCTGTCAATCCAATATTTGCGTTTTGCAGAACTCGCAACATTGGTGATATGTTAGTCCTTAATCGACTTTTACCCATTGATAATAATTGGTTGAAGACAAACAAATTAAAGGGAAAATTTAAATGTGGAAAGTGTACAAGTTGCCATTTACATGACATTTCGAATCCTCTCCGCATTGGTCCAATCACACATAATGTGTCCGATTTTATTTCTTGCAAAACTAATTTTGTAATGTACATCCTATTTTGTCCCTGTTATTTTTATTACATAGGAAAGACCATCAGACCTTTATCAACTAGGTTCCGTGAGCATTACCACTCTATAAAATCGGGAAATGGGTCATTAAGGCTTATAGGCCATATACAAGAGAAACATGATTCCACAATATCCTCCTCAAGGCGGAAATCAAAATAAAACTCTGCTTAAGCGTGAACCACAATGGATTTTAAAAACAAACGCACAGGAACCGCTTGGTTTAAATGACAGGACAGACCTGTCAGTTTTCCTCTAAAATAACACACAAACCATTGCAAACTGTGAATAGATAGCACCGTATTTTTCGGACTATAAGATGCACCGGACCATAAGACGCACCAAAAATTTTGGGGTGAAAATAGCAGAAATTTTTTTTATAAGATGGGGGTCCGTCTTATAGTCCGAATTTAAGGTTTCTTACCTGAGGGCTGGTAGTGGTACAGCAGGGTCACAGGAGGCATGGTGCCTTCCCCGATGCGGTGTCGGCGGTGCTGATGTTCAGTGTGGGCTGTGGGGAGTGCTCCTAACCAGGGTCCCTTCCTGCTGAGGTTGGGCGACGCTGCGGCCTGGTGTCCACGGCGGGTTTCGGCAGTAGTGTGGCAGAGATGCAGTGATGCTGATACAGGGTCCCTTCCTCAGGTGAGGTGACGCCGCAGCCCGGTATCCAAGGCGAGCAGCAAAGCTGGGTTAATCGCGAGTTTCTCGGTGGTGGCGGCCATCTTCCTGAGGCCGCGCATGCGCAGATAGAGTACTCTGCTTCCTGGGGCTTCAAGAAAATGGCCGTGGGAGGCAGCGCGTGCGCAGGTGGAGATCGCGGCGGCCATTTTCCTGAAGCCGAGCTCTCAATCTGTGAACTCGGCTTCAGGAAAATGGCCACCACAATCTCTATGTGCGCACGCGCAGCCTCCCGCGGCCATTTTCCTTAAGCCTCGGGAAGCAGAGAACTCAATCTGCACACGCGCGGCCTCAGGAAGATGGCTGCAGCCACCGAGAAACCCGGCTCTGCTCTCCGTGGACACCGTGCCGCGGCGTCACCTACCTGAGGAAGGGACCCTGCTCTGGTGCACGCCGTACCGTCCACCGTGCCTCCGCATCGCCGCATCGCCGCACCTCTGCCACCGCCAAACCACTGCCGCAACCCACCCGGTAAGCCTGTGTTCAGACTGTAAGACGCAGCCCCCATTTTCCTCACAATTTTTTTGGGGAACAAGTGCGTCTTATAGTCCGAAAAATTGGTAATTACTGAATGTGATGATGTAAAATATTTCTCTTGATGTTTTATTTGTAAGTTTTCTTTATTGAAATGTGGTTATCGGTCCACTCCTTAAAAAGGAAACTACCTCACGTAATTGCTCATCTGGACCCGTTGAAGCGATCACTCGCAAAACGTACGTAGTCCATTTATTCTCCCCGCATGCCTCCTTGATCCTGCACGTCCACCTGTTCTTGTACACACCGCACATGGTGAAATAAAGGACTTGGTGAGTGCCGCTGTTTTTCTCCTATTTTGGAGAATTATATCATTCACTGACTGTTCCTGCCTTGCGTTGTCTGTGCATTGCATCCAATCACCTGCATTACAATGGCGGAGACAAAGTACAACTAAGAGATCCTCGAGTCTAGGGCAAAATCTGCTTGTTCTGTGGTCAGCTGTGGAGTAGGTGATGCCACATGTCCTATTGATGTGGGTGGCTCAACAATACATGAAAGCTGAGGTAGCCGTGGCGATTCCTGTGTGTATGCGTGTGTAGGAGTTCTTGTTCATGTTGCTAGAGGACCAATTTATGCAGTATTCAGGCTGTGCTGTTGAAAAATAATCCATACACATCCTGGCAGGCATCAACTAGGAACTACATCAATCCGTCAGCATATGAAACGTTATCACCTGCTCATGTGCATGGCCATGTTCCTACCTCCTGATATTTGTTGTTAAGTAGTCCTTTTTGGGCGGGGAATTACGTAGCCTTAACCAAAAGTCTGCAAACAAAATATTATAGCAAATTGAGACATTTAACTGTGCAGGTTTTTTTTTTTTTTTCGCGCACCGGTTTACATTGTCAAATTGGAGAAACGTACATGGCACACCAATATTACTGGCAGGCTGTTGTGCATTAGCCTTTTCGGCCACAATGAGAACTGTGCCTAGCATTTCTGGTTGATGTTACATTTTTCCAGGGTTGGTTAAGTGTGTTAAAGATTTTTGTAAATGACTTAAATATTAAACTCGTGTCCAAAATGTTTAAAAAATCAAAATGTGAGACTTCCGGGAGGCGGAGCCAACAAATGGCCGCTTTTTAGCAGAGCTCCCGCTGGCCTACTCTCATCCGTGGCCATCCCTCAGTTTGTGAGAGGAGAAACAGCATTAATCAGCGGGGAATACCTGGACAGGGGGCTCATCTGTCGGGTCTGCCTCTCCAGGCTCCTCGGGAGGTTCCAGGCCAGGAGACGCTGTGCAGCGTGATACAGGCCGCTGCCTGCGAGCTGTGATGATAGAGGGACTTGCACAGATAAGAGGTCCCGAGATAACAAGCGACCTGTAGCGCCCGCGTCCCTGCCTGCTGCCAGACAGGGACGTCGCTCTCCTCACCTGCGCTCAGCGTCCTCAGTGCTCCCAGCCTCCTCTGCGCCTCTGGCATCCTCGGCGCCCTCCTTCCGCCCTGCTGGTCCCGCGCGCTCCTTCCCTGCTACTGCCTTAGGGCGCGCGCCCGTACCCTCCCCCGCTCTTAAAGGAGCCGCGTGCATTTTCCAAATCAGTCTCAGCCAATGCTGGAGGACTCCACCCTATATTAAGGGCTTCCTCCTTAATGTAGGTGCCGAGCAATGTTGTTCCTGTGCAGTCTAACTCTGTTTCAGCCATCAGCTCCTGATTCCAGTTACCTGCCTGTTACCTGTCGGCTTGCCTGTCTGCCATCCGTCTGCAGTTCCATCCAGAGGTTCGGACGTCATCTGCAGAGATCCCGGCTCTTGCCTGCTCACCTAGGAGCGATCATCTGCCATCCGACTGCAGCTCCATCCGGAAGTTCGGACATCATCTGCAGAGATCCCCGGCTCTTGCCTGCTCACCTGGGAGCGATCATCTGCCATCCGACTGCAGCTCCATCCGGAAGTTCGGACATCATCTGCAGAGATCCCCGGCTCTTGCCTGCTCACCTGGGAGCGATCATCTGCCATCCGACTGCAGCCTACCTGGAGGCTCCACCATATCAGGTCGTATATACCTGCCTGTCTAGAGACTGCCTGGTCACTTGCTGTGACAACCTGCCTGTCTAGAGACTGCCTGGTCACTTGCCGTGACAACCTGCCTGTCTAGAGACTGCCTGGTCACTTGCCGTGACAACCTGCCTGTCCAGAGACTGCCTGGTCACTTGCCGTGACAACCTGCCTGTCCCAGAGACTGCCTGGTCACTTGCCGTGACAACCTGCCTGTCCCAGAGACTGCCTTGGTCACTTGCCGTGACAACCTGCCTGTCCCAGAGACTGCCTTGGTCACTTGCCGTGACAACCTGCCTGTCCCAGAGACTGCCTTGGTCACTTGCCGTGACAACCTGCCTGTCCCAGAGACTGCCTTGGTCACTTGCCGTGACAACCTGCCTGTCCAGAGACTGCCTCGGTTACTTACCGTTACAACCTGCCTGCCCAGAGACTTCCTTGGTCACTTGCTGTGACAAACCTGCCTGTCCAGAAACTACCTATATCTCCTACCGTGAATCCCTGCCCTTTTCCTAGGTGCCACCGCTCTCTTACAAGTAAACTCTCTTGTATAATAAAGCTTTGTGGTTCCACCAACCTGACCTGTCTCGTCAGTAGTTCCACCCACCAGACCCGTTACAGTTTGCTCGGGCCATGGAACCCGGTGGCACCCAAACCCCTTCACTCCCGGAACTGTGTCATGAGCTGTCTCGCCAGAGGTCTCAACAGGAGGCCATCCTGGGTCACCTGCGGAACGTCAATTCCCGTCTGGACACTCTGAATTCATCACCAGCAACCATCGCTGGAGCCATGACTCATAATCCGTCAGTCCCGCTGATTCCCAATTCCGTGGTTTCCATTCCCGGACCCCGACTGTCAGCTCCTCCTAGGTTTGGAGGCGATCCTGCTCTGGCTCGGGGTTTCATTAATCTGTGCACCCTGCATTTTGAACTCCTGGCACACCAGTTTAACTCTGACCGGGCCAAAGTTGCCTTCATCATGTCCCATCTCACCGGAGAGGCCCTGGCCTGGCTTAACCCTCTCTGGGAGAGAGAGGATCCTCTGGTGTCTGACCTGCCTGCGTTTCTCTCGGCCTTCCGGAAGGTATTCGACGAACCTGGACGGAAGACTTCCTCTGCATCATCTCTGTTGCGTCTCCGTCAGGAGAGCCTCACCGTTGGTCAATATGCCATACGGTTCCGGACTTTAGCCTCAGAACTAGCTTGGGACAATGAAGCTTTAATTTCGGTCTTCTGGGAGGGTCTGTCCGGCCGTATTAAAGACGAACTTGCCGGTCGGGACATTCCAACCTCTCTAGATGATTTAATAAATCTTGCCAATCGAATTGATCTACGGTTCCAGGAACGAGCCAAAGAGATCACCCGTAAAAAAGAATTTTCCCATCTTGCACCCTCGTGTCAGAGATCTATAACCTCTTCCGTTTCTCCTCAGGTGCACACTGCTGAGCCTATGCAGGTCGACCAGACCAAGATGGTCAAAGCCCGTCAGGACTCACGCCGTGCCGAGAAAAGTTGCTTCTACTGCGGCAGTAAGGAGCACTGGATCCAAACCTGTCCGGAGAAGTCGGGAAACGCCTGTGTCTAGGTTCGCTCGGAGAGGTCAATCTAGACAAAAATAAATCCTCTTCATCCCTGCTGCTGTCGGTTTCAATTCTGATCGGTAAGAACCGCCACTTCGAAATGGCCCAACTTGATTCTGGAGCAGCTGGGAATCTCGTGTCACAGGCTCTAGTAGAGAAGTATCACATTCCCACCAAACCTCTTGTTGAACCTGTATCTGTTGCTGCTGTGGATGGGGGCCTCCTACCTCGTCCCATCCGACTTATCACCGAAGTCATAACCCTGCAGGTGGGAATGTTGCATTCTGAGAGCATCTCGTTTCATGTTTTACCCGGACTCTCTCATGCTTTCTTACTAGGTCTGCCTTGGCTCCAAAAACATGCACCTGTGCTCGACTGGCGGAATGGAGAGGTTCTTCGCTGGGGACAGGACTGTCATAAAACGTGTCTGGTGCCTGTTCATCCTGTCTATTCTTCTCCTACACCTGCTAATCTACCTGGACTCCCGATTCCATATTGGTCATTTGCTGATGTCTTCAATAAAAAGGAAGCAGAGACATTACCCCCGCATAGACCATATGATTGCCCGATTGACCTGTTGCCCGGTACTACGCCTCCCCGTGGGCGTATTTACCCGTTGTCTGCTGCTGAGACCAGGTCGATGTCCGAATATATCGAGGAGAACTTAGCAAAGGGATTCATCCGGAAATCTACCTCCCCAGCGGGAGCAGGTTTCTTCTTCGTTAAAAAGAAAGACGGATCTCTCCGTCCCTGTATTGACTACAGAGGCCTAAATTCGATCACGGTGAAGAATAAGTACCCTCTTCCGCTCATTCCAGAACTGTTTGATCGTCTTAGAGGGGCTAGAGTCTTCACCAAACTAGATCTTCGTGGAGCATACAACCTGGTTCGTATCCGTCGAGGAGATGAATGGAAGACGGCATTCAACACCCGGGACGGCCACTACGAGTACTTGGTGATGCCCTTTGGTCTCTGTAATGCTCCAGCAGTCTTTCAGGAGTTGGTCAACGACATCTTCCGGGACCTCCTCTATTCCTGCGTTGTGGTGTACCTTGACGACATCTTGGTCTTCTCTCCGGATCTTCAGTCTCACCGGAGGGATGTTCGTCAGGTTCTGCTCAGGCTCAGGCAGAATCACCTCTTCGCCAAATATGAGAAGTGCCTCTTTGAGCAGACATCGCTTCCGTTTCTGGGCTACATCATTTCTCAGACAGGCCTACGAATGGATCCGGAGAAATTGTCTGCCATCGAGAAGTGGCCCCGACCGGAGGGGTTGAAGGCTATTCAGCGGTTCCTGGGATTCGCCAACTATTACCGTCTCTTCATACCGCACTTCTCTTCCAGGACTGCTCCAATCTCAGCGCTCACTCGCAAGGATGCTAACCCCAAACAGTGGACGACCGAAGCAGAGGAGGCCTTCCTTTCTCTGAAACAGGCCTTCTCTTCCGCTCCAGTGCTGCATCGCCCGGATGGCAACAAGCAGTTCTTCCTGGAGGTGGACGCTTCCTCTGCTGGAGCCGGAGCGGTTCTTACCCAAAAATCGCCATCCGGGAGGATGGTATCCTGCGGTTTCTTCTCCAAACTCTTCTCCTCCTCCGAGCGCAACTACTCCATAGGAGATCGAGAGTTATTGGCCATTAAGTTGGCATTGGAGGAGTGGCGTTACCTACTCGAAGGGGCTCTTCATCCGGTAATCATCTACACGGACCACAAAAATCTGGCATACCTCCAGCAGGCACAGAGACTTAATCCTCGCCAAGCCCGTGGTCCTTGTTTTTTGCCCGCTTCGATTTTCTTTTGCATTTTCGCCCAGCTGACAAAAACGTCAAGGCGGATGCCTTGTCTCGGTCTTTCCTGGTGTCGGATCTCGAAGATGAGCCTAAACATATCATCGATCCCGCCAGAGTGATGCAGGTGGCTCCCGTGAGTCTAAATCGTCTCCCTCCTGGTAAGACTTCGTATCAGAAACCGATCGGAAGAGAATCCTACATTGGGGTCACTCGTCTAAACTCGCTGGCCACGCTGGTCAAAAAAAGACCCTCCAACTCATTACCCGGCATTATTGGTGGCCTACCCTGCACAAAGACGTAATAGACTTTGTTTCTGCCTGTGTTTCCTGTGCCCGCAACAAAGTTCCGAGACACCTGCCTACCGGCCGTCTTCTTCCGCTTCCTGTACCCGCTGCCCCCTGGCAGCATATAGCCACGGACTTCATAACAGATCTGCCCGTCTCTGCCGGTTGTACGGTCATTTGGGTGGTCGCTGACCGCTTTTCCAAGATGGCTCACTTCATTCCTCTGCCAGGTCTTCCGTCTGCACCCGAGTTGGCTAAAGACTTTATCCGCCACATCTTCCGTCTTCATGGTCTGCCTCGTCACATTGTGTCGGATCGTGGGGTTCAGTTCACCTCACGTTTCTGGAGAGCCACTTGTAAGTTGCTAGACGTCACCCTGGATTTTTCCTCCGCTTACCACCCACAGTCCAATGGACAAGTTGAACGAATAAATCAGAATTTGACCAGTTATCTTCGACACTTCGTTAATGCCCACCATTCTGACTGGGTGGAGCTCCTGCCTTGGGCCGAATTCTCCTACAATAATCATGAGAGCGAATCTTCCACCAAGTCTCCGTTTTTTGTAGTCTTCGGTCAGCACCCTCGGATCCCTGTCCCTGTTTCCATCTCTGTGGACAATCCAGCTGCGGAATCTCTGGTTAGAGAATTCTCCTCCATCTGGGAGAGTACCCGGTCCGCACTCATTCAGTCATCCGAGCGCATGAAAAGACATGCTGACAAAAAACGTCTGGATCCTCCTCAATTCCGTCCTGGGGACAAAGTCTGGCTTTCGTCCAAATATGTTCGACTCAAAATTCCGTCCTACAAGTTAGGTCCTCGGTTCATCGGTCCTTTTGAGATCATCAGTCAGATCAATCCGGTGTCCTATAAATTGAAACTCCCGGCCAATTTGAGAATTCCTAATTCTTTTCATGTATCTCTCCTCAAACCTGTGGTTCTTAACTCTTTTTTTAAGTCTACAGGTACACCTCCTGCTCCAGTGTCTGCTGATGATGAATTTGAGGTAGAGAACATTCTGGCCACAAAAAGGGTAGGAAGAAAGATTTATTTTTTGGTGGATTGGAAGGGGTTTGGTCCTGAGGAGAGAACCTGGGAGCCTCGGGAGAACATCCATGCCCCTCTTATCCTAGCTAAATTTCTTTCTGGCCTAAAGAAGGGGGGGCCTAGAGGGGGGGTACTGTAGCGCCCGCGTCCCTGCCTGCTGCCAGACAGGGACGTCGCTCTCCTCACCTGCGCTCAGCGTCCTCAGTGCTCCCAGCCTCCTCTGCGCCTCTGGCATCCTCGGCGCCCTCCTTCAGCCCTGCTGGTCCCGCGCGCTCCTTCCCTGCTACTGGCCTTAGGGCGCGCGCCCGTACCCTCCCCCGCTCTTAAAGGAGCCGCGCGCATTTTCCAAATCAGTCTCCAGCCAATGCTGGAGGACTCCACCCTATATTAAGGGCTTCCTCCTTAATGTAGGTGCCCGAGCAATGTTGTTCCTGTGCAGTCTAACTCTGTTTCAGCCATCAGCTCCTGATTCCAGTTACCTGCCTGTTACCTGTCGGCTTGCCTGTCTGCCATCCGTCTGCAGTTCCATCCAGAGGTTCGGACGTCATCTGCAGAGATCCCCGGCTCTTGCCTGCTCACCTAGGAGCGATCATCTGCCATCCGACTGCAGCTCCATCCGGAAGTTCGGACATCATCTGCAGAGATCCCCGGCTCTTGCCTGCTCACCTGGGAGCGATCATCTGCCATCCGACTGCAGCTCCATCCGGAAGTTCGGACATCATCTGCAGAGATCCCCGGCTCTTGCCTGCTCACCTGGGAGCGATCATCTGCCATCCGACTGCAGCCTACCTGGAGGCTCCACCATATCAGGTCGTATATACCTGCCTGTCTAGAGACTGCCTGGTCACTTGCTGTGACAACCTGCCTGTCCAGAGACTGCCTGGTCACTTGCCGTGACAACCTGCCTGTCTAGAGACTGCCTGGTCACTTGCCGTGACAACCTGCCTGTCCAGAGACTGCCTGGTCACTTGCCGTGACAACCTGCCTGTCCCAGAGACTGCCTGGTCACTTGCCGTGACAACCTGCCTGTCCCAGAGACTGCCTTGGTCACTTGCCGTGACAACCTGCCTGTCCCAGAGACTGCCTTGGTCACTTGCCGTGACAACCTGCCTGTCCCAGAGACTGCCTTGGTCACTTGCCGTGACAACCTGCCTGTCCAGAGACTGCCTCGGTTACTTACCGTTACAACCTGCCTGCCCAGAGACTTCCTTGGTCACTTGCTGTGACAAACCTGCCTGTCCAGAAACTACCTATGTAGCGCCCGCGTCCCTGCCTGCTGCCAGACAGGGACGTCGCTCTCCTCACCTGTCCTCGGCGCCCTCCTTCCGCCCTGCTGGTCCCGCGCGCTCCTTCCCTGCTACTGGCCTTAGGGCGCGCGCCCGCACCCTCCCCCGCTCTTAAAGGAGCCGCGCGCATTTTCCAAATCAGTCTCCAGCCAATGCTGGAGGACTCCACCCTATATTAAGGGCTTCCTCCTTAATGTAGGTGCCCGAGCAATGTTGTTCCTGTGCAGTCTAACTCTGTTTCAGCCATCAGCTCCTGAGTCCAGTTACCTGCCTGTTACCTGTCGGCTTGCCTGTCTGCCATCCATCTGCGGTTCCATCCAGAGGTTCGGACGTCATCTGCAGAGATCCCCGGCTCTTGCCTGCTCACCTAGGAGCGATCATCTGCCATCCGACTGCAGCTCCATCCGGAAGTTCGGACATCATCTGCAGAGATCCCCGGCTCTTGCCTGCTCACCTGGGAGCGATCATCTGCCATCCGACTGCAGCTCCATCTGGAAGTTCGGACATCATCTGCAGAGATCCCCGGCTCTTGCCTGCTCACCTGGGAGCGATCATCTGCCATCCGACTGCAGCCTACCTGGAGGCTCCACCATTTCAGGTCGTATCTACCTGCCTGTCCCAGAGACTGCCTGGTCACTTGCCGTGACAACCTGCCTGTCCAGAGACTGCCTGGTCACTTGCCGTGACAACCTGCCTGTCCCAGAGACTGCCTGGTCACTTGCCGTGACAACCTGCCTGTCCAGAGACTGCCTGGTCACTTGCCGTGACAACCTGCCTGTCCCAGAGACTGCCTGGTCACTTGCCGTGACAACCTGCCTGTCCCAGAGACTGCCTGGTCACTTGCCGTGACAACCTGCCTGTCCCAGAGACTGCCTTGGTCACTTGCTGTGACAAACCTGCCTGTCCAGAAACTACCTATATCTCCTGCCGTGAATCCCTGCCCTTTTCCCAGGTGCCACCCGCTCTCTTACAAGTAAACTCTCTTGTATAATAAAGCTTTGTGGTTCCACCAACCTGACCTGTCTCGTCAGTAGTTCCACCCACCAGACCCGTTACAGTTTGCTCGGGCCATGGAACCCGGTGGCACCCAAACCCTTCACTCCCGGAACTGTGTCATGAGCTGTCTCGCCAGAGGTCTCAACAGGAGGTCATCCTGGGTCACCTGCGGAACGTCAAATCCCGTCTGGACACTCTGAAATCATCACTAGCAACCATCGCTGGAGCCATGACTCATAATCCGTCAGTCCCGCTGATTCCCAATTCCGTGGTTTCCATTCCCGGACCCCGACTGTCAGCTCCTCCTAGGTTTGGAGGCGATCCTGCTCTGGCTCGGGGTTTCATTAATCTGTGCACCCTGCATTTTGAACTCCTGGCACACCAGTTTAACTCTGACCGGGCCAAAGTTGCCTTCATCATGTCCCATCTCACTGGAGAGGCCCTGGCCTGGCTTAACCCTCTCTGGGAGAGAGAGATCCTCTGGTGTCTGACCTGCCTGCGTTTCTCTCGGCCTTCCGGAAGGTATTCGACGAACCTGGACGGAAGACTTCCTCTGCATCATCTCTGCTGCGTCTCCGTCAGGAGAGTTTCACCGTTGGTCAATATGCCATACGGTTCCGGACTTTAGCCTCAGAACTAGCTTGGGACAATGAAGCTCTAATTTCGGTCTTCTGGGAGGGTCTGTCCGGCCGTATTAAAGATGAACTTGCTGGTCGGGACGTTCCAACCTCTCTAGATGATTTAATAAATCTTGCCAATCGAATTGATCTACGGTTCCAGGAACGAGCCAAAGAGATCACCCGTAAAAAAGAGTTTTCCCATCTTGCACCCTCGTGTCAGAGATCTATAACCTCTTCCGTTTCTCCTCAGGTGCACACTGCTGAGCCTATGCAGGTCGACCAGACCAAGATGGTCAAAGCCCGTCAGGACTCACGCCGTGCCGAGAAAAGTTGCTTCTACTGCGGCAGTAAGGAGCACTGGATCCAAACCTGTCCGGAGAAGTCGGGAAAACGCCTGTGTCTAGGTTCGCTCGGAGAGGTCAATCTAGACAAAAATAAATCCTCTTCATCCCTGCTGCTGTCGGTTTCAATTCTGATCGGTAAGAACCGCCACTTCGAAATGGCCCAACTTGATTCTGGAGCAGCTGGGAATCTCGTGTCACAGGCTCTAGTAGAGAAGTATCACATTCCCACCAAACCTCTTGTTGAACCTGTATCTGTTGCTGCTGTGGATGGGGGCCTCCTACCTCGTCCCATCCGACTTATCACCGAAGTCATAACCCTGCAGGTGGGAATGTTGCATTCTGAGAGCATCTCGTTTCATGTTTTACCCGGACTCTCTCATGCTTTCTTACTAGGTCTGCCTTGGCTCCAAAAACATGCACCCGTGCTCGACTGGCAGAATGGAGAGGTTCTTCGCTGGGGACAGGACTGTCATAAAACGTGTCTGGTGCCTGTTCATCCTGTCTATTCTTCTCCTACACCTGCTAATCTACCTGGACTCCCGATTCCATATTGGTCATTTGCTGATGTCTTCAATAAAAAGGAAGCAGAGACATTACCCCCGCATAGACCATATGATTGCCCGATTGACCTGTTGCCCGGTACTACGCCTCCCCGTGGGCGTATTTACCTGTTGTCTGCTGCTGAGACCAGGTCGATGTCCGAATATATCGAGGAGAACTTAGCAAAGGGATTCATCCGGAAATCTACCTCCCCAGCGGGAGCAGGTTTCTTCTTCGTTAAAAAGAAAGACGGATCTCTCCGTCCCTGTATTGACTACAGAGGCCTAAATTCGATCACGGTGAAGAATAAGTACCCTCTTCCGCTCATTCCAGAACTGTTTGATCGTCTTAGAGGGGCTAGAGTCTTCACCAAACTAGATCTTCGTGGAGCATACAACCTGGTTCGTATCCGTCGAGGAGATGAATGGAAGACGGCATTCAACACCCGGGACGGCCATTACGAGTACTTGGTGATGCCCTTTGGTCTCTGTAATGCTCCAGCAGTCTTTCAGGAGTTGGTCAACGACATCTTCCGGGACCTCCTCTATTCCTGCGTTGTGGTGTACCTTGACGACATCTTGGTCTTCTCTCCGGATCTTCAGTCTCACCGGAGGGATGTTCGTCAGGTTCTGCTCAGGCTCAGGCAGAATCACCTCTTCGCCAAATATGAGAAGTGCCTCTTTGAGCAGACATCGCTTCCGTTTCTGGGCTACATCATTTCTCAGACAGGCCTACGAATGGATCCGGAGAAATTGTCTGCCATCGAGAAGTGGCCCCGACCGGAGGGGTTGAAGGCCATTCAGCGGTTCCTGGGATTTGCCAACTATTACCGTCTCTTCATACCGCACTTCTCTTCCAGGACTGCTCCAATCTCAGCGCTCACTCGCAAGGATGCTAACCCCAAACAGTGGACGACCGAGGCAGAGGAGGCCTTCCTTTCTCTGAAACAGGCCTTCTCTTCCGCTCCAGTGCTGCATCGCCCGGATGGCAACAAGCAGTTCTTCCTGGAGGTGGACGCTTCCTCTGCTGGAGCCGGAGCGGTTCTTGCCCAAAAGTCGCCATCCGGGAGGATGGTATCCTGCGGTTTCTTCTCCAAACTCTTCTCCTCCTCCGAGCGCAACTACTCCATAGGAGATCGAGAGCTATTGGCCATTAAGTTGGCATTGGAGGAGTGGCGTTACCTACTCGAAGGGGCTCTTCATCCGGTAATCATCTACACGGACCACAAGAATCTGGCATACCTCCAGCAGGCACAGAGACTTAATCCTCGCCAAGCCCGGTGGTCCTTGTTTTTTGCCCGCTTCGATTTTCTTTTGCATTTTCGCCCAGCTGACAAAAACATCAAGGCGGATGCCTTGTCTCGGTCTTTCCTGGTGTCGGATCTCGAAGATGAGCCTAAACATATCATCGATCCCGCCAGAGTGATGCAGGTGGCTCCCGTGAGTCTAAATCGTCTCCTCCTGGTAAGACGTTCGTATCAGAAACCGATCGGAAGAGAATCCTACATTGGGGTCACTCGTCTAAACTCGCTGGCCACGCTGGTCAAAGAAAGACCCTCCAACTCATTACCCGGCATTATTGGTGGCCTACCCTGCACAAAGACGTAATAGACTTTGTTTCTGCCTGTGTTTCCTGTGCCCGCAACAAAGTTCCGAGACACCTGCCTACCGGCCGTCTTCTTCCGCTTCCTGTACCCGCTGCCCCCTGGCAGCATATAGCCATGGACTTCATAACAGATCTGCCCGTCTCTGCCGGTTGTACGGTCATTTGGGTGGTCGCTGACCGCTTTTCCAAGATGGCTCACTTCATTCCTCTGCCAGGTCTTCCGTCTGCACCCGAGTTGGCTAAAGACTTTATCCGCCACATCTTCCGTCTTCATGGTCTGCCTCGTCACATTGTGTCGGATCGTGGGGTTCAGTTCACCTCACGTTTCTGGAGAGCCACTTGTAAGTTGCTAGACGTCACCCTGGATTTTTCCTCCGCTTACCACCCACAGTCCAATGGACAAGTTGAACAAATTAATCAGAATTTGACCAGTTATCTTCGACACTTCGTTAATGCCCACCATTCTGACTGGGTGGAGCTCCTGCCTTGGGCCGAATTCTCCTACAATAATCATGAGAGGAATTTCCACCAAGTCTCCGTTTTTTGTAGTCTTCGGTCAGCACCCTCGGATCCCTGTCCCTGTTTCCATCTCTGTGGACAATCCAGCTGCAGAATCTCTAGTTAGAGAATTCTCCTCCATCTGGGAGAGTACCCGGTCCGCACTCATTCAGTCTTCCGAGCGCATGAAAAGACATGCTGACAAAAAACGTCTGGATCCTCCTCAATTCCGTCCTGGGGACAAAGTCTGGCTTTCGTCCAAATATGTTCGACTCAAAATTCCGTCCTACAAGTTAGGTCCTCGGTTCATCGGTCCTTTTGAGATCATCAGTCAGATCAATCCGGTGTCCTATAAATTGAAACTCCCGGCCAATTTGAAAATTCCTAATTCTTTTCATGTATCTCTCCTCAAACCTGTGGTTCTTAACTCTTTTTTTAAGTCTACAGGTACACCTCCTGCTCCAGTGTCTGCTGATGATGAATTTGAGGTAGAGAACATTCTGGCCACAAAAAGGGTAGGAAGAAAGACTTATTTTTTGGTGGATTGGAAGGGGTTTGGTCCTGAGGAGAGAACCTGGGAGCCTCGGGAGAACATCCATGCCCCTCTTATCCTAGCTAAATTTCTTTCTGGCCTAAAGAAGGGGGGGCCTAGAGGGGGGGTACTGTAGCGCCCGCGTCCCTGCCTGCTGCCAGACAGGGACGTCGCTCTCCTCACCTGTCCTCGGCGCCCTCCTTCCGCCCTGCTGGTCCCCGCGCGCTCCTTCCCTGCTACTGGCCTTAGGGCGCGCGCCCGCACCCTCCCCGCTCTTAAAGGAGACGCGCGCATTTTCCAAATCAGTCTCCAGCCAATGCTGGAGGACTCCACCCTATATTAAGGGCTTCTTCCTTAATGTAGGTGCCCGAGCAATGTTGTTCCTGTGCAGTCTAACTCTGTTTCAGCCATCAGCTCCTGAGTCCAGTTACCTGCCTGTTACCTGTCGGCTTGCCTGTCTGCCATCCGTCTGCGGTTCCATCCAGAGGTTCGGACGTCATCTGCAGAGATCCCCGGCTCTTGCCTGCTCACCTAGGAGCGATCATCTGCCATCCGACTGCAGCTCCATCCGGAAGTTCGGACATCATCTGCAGAGATCCCCGGCTCTTGCCTGCACACCTGGGAGCGATCATCTGCCATCCGACTGCAGCTCCATCTGGAAGTTCGGACATCATCTGCAGAGATCCCCGGCTCTTGCCTGCTCACCTGGGAGCGATCATCTGCCATCCGACTGCAGCCTACCTGGAGGCTCCACCATTTCAGGTCGTATATACCTGCCTGTCCCAGAGACTGCCTGGTCACTTGCCGTGACAACCTGCCTGTCCAGAGACTGCCTGGTCACTTGCCGTGACAACCTGCCTGTCCCAGAGACTGCCTGGTCACTTGCCGTGACAACCTGCCTGTCCAGAGACTGCCTGGTCACTTGCCGTGACAACCTGCCTGTCCCAGAGACTGCCTGGTCACTTGCCGTGACAACTTGCCTGTCCCAGAGACTGCCTGGTCACTTGCCGTGACAACCTGCCTGTCCCAGAGACTGCCTTGGTCACTTGCTGTGACAAACCTGCCTGTCCAGAAACTACCTATATCTCCTGCCGTGAATCCCTGCCCTTTTCCAGGTGCCACCCGCTCTCTTACAAGTAAACTCTCTTGTATAATAAAGCTTTGTGGTTCCACCAACCTGACCTGTCTCGTCAGTAGTTCCACCCACCAGACCCGTTACAACCTATATCTCCTACCGTGAATCCCTGCCCTTTTCCTAGGTGCCACCCGCTCTCTTACAAGTAAACTCTCTTGTATAATAAAGCTTTGTGGTTCCACCAACCTGACCTGTCTCGTCAGTAGTTCCACCCACCAGACCCGTTACACGACCACCCGCCGGGAGAGAAAAAACAAACAAACAAACAGTGAAGCCCTGAAGATCTGGCCGTTATCGCATCTAGGGCCGGAGGAGGTGAGTGCAGTGGAAATAGGGGGAGGGTTAACTGACTCGCACCACATGTGTGGATACCAGGGCTATGGGGTACTCGGTACCGAGCCCATAGAAGTCTATGGGAGTTGTCACTGGCAGCGGGACTCGGTCCGTGGCCCTGGCGGTCATGCAATGGGGGATATTTACAGGGGAATTGTAAGGATAGGTAGTTCGTGACGCCACCTGTGGTATCTGATCAATTGGACCAGCGCTGCTATAAGGATCTTCACAGGGGATGTTATGGGGGCAGCTGGGTGGTAAGTCTCCCACAGGTGAGACGGGTCCCTGGAAGTCTATGGTGATGATGCAGGGTGTAGATAAGAATTCAGTCACACACAATGCAGCTTCTTTCCATACCTTTACTTGTAGGTGTTTCAAGCAGGTCCCGGGGAGCTGGTCGGGGTGGAGAATGCACATTCAGGATAACCGCTGAGCAGGTTAGAGGCCTCCTTTACTTCATATATATCTGAGTCCAAACTTGCATGAAGCGAAGTTAACTCTGCAATCTCCAGCTTTCTCAATAGCTGTAACGCCCGGCTGACTTTGTGGTGGAGCCTTCTATGTCTCTGATTCTCAGATGTTGAGAGAACTAAGTCCTTACTTTTGTCGTGCACTTGACTCAAAGTCCCCGTTCTCCCTGACTCCGGTTACGTATCAGCGCTTAGGGCTACCTTCTGCGACCTGTAGTCCAGAAAGCCTCCGGTTATCTTGTTACTACGCATGAAGCACTAGCAACGCTTCGGACCCCGGTGTCCGGTGAATTAGTGCAGGTAATCTCGTACCTGAAGCACTTCTCTGTCCTTCTCCACTGTGCCCTTCGCCCTGCTCTCGCTCTTAACATAAGCACTTGTAGCTTTTGATGGTAAAGTCAGCTTTCTTCTAGAGCTCACTGAATAGCTCTCAGTATCCTCCAAGTCCAGACTGGACTGAAACTGAACTGCACTGTCCGAAGACAGGAAACAGACTGACTGAACTCCTCTCCCTCCAAGGCTTTGACTGACTGACTGCTACGTGTCACTACCTCTTATACCCCTGGTGGGTGTGTCTGAAAGTGTGAGTGACGTGAATGGATATCAAGCTTTTGCGGTTACCTTCCTGTGCATTTTCCTGGATTATGTGTGCCTGACATAGCTGGGCCACACATCCCCCCTTGGTTAAACACAGCACTCCCGGGCTGTAAAAGAGAAAAAGAAAACATTTTTGTTTTGCATATAACAACAACATTTCAACTCTTCCCATCCGGGAGGTAAGACTTCTTGAACGTTACAATTTGTACATTAGAAAAATACAAAAGTATCAAAAGTATCAAAACATTCTCATAATACTAGGTAATATTCTTGTGGAGGACCCGCACCAAAAACCTCCCACGTGGGTCCTGGGTGGGCTGCAGGACTTCTGACTGCAGACCTCACTCTATGCCACACCATACGGGTTTTTCTTCAGAGGTAATTCAAGGCTTTGTGTAAAACCAAGATAAGGCACCGTAGTGCAAACTATTTACATTGAAAGTTTTTGGGCTGGCACAGTCCACAGCCACGCAGTCCATGCATAATAAAAGACACATATCAAGACATATCAATATATATAAATTTCAAATATTCATTAATTCTTCAATTTCACTTTACCTCGCTTTACCCAACCGGGGTATTTTATGCAAACTATGCCATCATCATTACATTTACTCCTTAACTTTCTAAACTCTTTACCCAGCCGGGTATTCTATTTAAATATGTAAACACCATACATATTATTAATAAAGTGCAATTTGGCAAAACTTCTTCTTTAAAAACTTTTTACATTCTTCAGGTGCAGTAAACCCTGTCTGGGTCCTACTGGTTTTCTTCTTTACTTAGTAGTGGCGACATTGACCTCTTCCATCCCTGGGGACAGAATAACACGATGCCCTTGTGTTCCCATTACTAGGATATCATGTCCTGCAATATAAGTCTGGGTCGCAACATCTCTTGTTTGTGCTGGTAGGGACCTCACTGGGACCTCTCCGGAATATAACGTAGATTGCGCTGCAGTAGGTGCCACAGAATAAGATCTAGCTTGCGATGCAGGATGGGTCACAGATTGCGATGCAGGATGGGTCACAGATTGCGATGCAGGGGGCGACGTAGGTCGAGATGAGTATGCAGGGGGCGATGCTGGTGCACGGCCTAGTGCTGTGGGAGCTCGGGACTGGGACGCTTCAGTATTGTATACGGTACCGGCGTCGGGGACGGGGTCACTGATAACAGAGACGTTTAGGGCATACTATCCCTTTAAACCCCAGTGTCGCGTGTAGCTTACTAAGTCCCCATTTATCAGATCCCTCCCAGGATGACCGATGGGCAAGTGGGACTCTACGTCCCGGCGGCTCACAAAGACCCCCGGATAGAGGCCCGGCTCCCGGATAAAGCCCCAGCCCTTGCGGAGTTGAAATTCGGTGACGCACCCCTGACGCCGCGGTTCCCGTCGGGTACCTTTATCTCGGCGGACGGTTTCTTTTTCAGCGAAGAACTTCTCATGCCATTCCTGTCGGTCTCGCTGTATCTTTCTCCCTTCCTCCTGCCGTTGTCTCTCTTTCTCGCAGTGTTGCCAGGCATTTCCGGTTTGGAGGTCGTAAGTCACATCATCCAGACGCTCCATCTCATCCCAGTCGATTTCCGGCAATGATGGCTGGGACCCCTCCGGTGTTCCTACCGGGGAACCGTAATCTGCTGCGGCCTCCTGGCCTGGCTGGCACTCCGGAACGGGCAGGGCCTCCTCAGCCTCCTTCTCCTCCACCTCCGCATCGGTGGGATCAGGTACAGCACTTTTGGGGGCAGCCTCCGGTTGTCCTTCAGCCTTCTTTAGCAGAGACTTTGGAAAATCAAGTGATGGGGTGATGTCGGTGGGAGAGAACACTGCGTCCCACAGCAGCCGCTGTGTCTGGGCACGCCAGCGTCTCTCTGTCTCCTGCATGTCTGCATGACGCTGGATTAATCTTCTGAGCACCGCATTCTCTTTCTGCAGCTCCAGCATGGTAGGGTCAGTGTCCCGATCTGGGGACAGCTCTGGCACAGGCAGTAAATCCTCCGGTGAGCAGGGTTTGTACGCCTCCGCTCCTCCGCACAGATTCTCCTGTCCTTCCGCCATCTCGTCCCAGGCCAGACTGTAGTTTCCATCAGGAACTGTCTGGTCTCTTCCGTGGAGGCGGGATTTGCGTCTCCTCCTTTTTGCATAGAAAATGAAGAGGAGGCGGATTTCCTTAGCAGTGGGGCAGGATCGCACATTATAGTAGCATTTTGAGAGGGCGGCCATATCTTTCGCGCCACAGGGGGGGTACACGCCCACGAATGCACGCCCACCTTCTTCACCAGCGCCTCAGGGCGCCAATATGGCGGTAAAATGGCGGTATTTGGCGCCAAATGCAGCAAACAGTCTTTTTCACCAAACAGTTCAATAGGCACACAGGACTCACAATTGCAAGTTTCGCATCCTGTTCGTGACGCCAAGTTTTTAGATGACTCGCACCACATGTGTGGATACCAGGGCTATGGGGTACTAGGTACCGAGCCCATAGAAGTCTATGGGAGTTGTCACTGGCAGCGGGACTCGGTCCGTGGCCCTGGCGGTCATGCAATGGGGGATATTTACAGGGGAATTGTAAGGATAGGTAGTTCGTGACGCCACCTGTGGTATCTGATCAATTGGACCAGCGCTGCTATAAGGATCTTCACAGGGGATGTTATGGGGGCAGCTGGGTGGTAAGTCTCCCACAGGTGAGACGGGTCCCTGGAAGTCTATGGTGATGATGCAGGTTGTAGATAAGAATTCAGTCACACACAATGCAGCTTCTTTCCATACCTTTACTTGTAGGTGTTTCAAGCAGGTCCCGGGGAGCTGGTCGGGGTGGAGAATGCACATTCAGGATAACCGCTGAGCAGGTTAGAGGCCTCCTTTACTTCATATATATCTGAGTCCAAACTTGCATGAAGCGAAGTTAACTCTGCAATCTCCAGCTTTCTCAATAGCTGTAACGCCCGGCTGACTTTGTGGTGGAGCCTTCTATGTCTCTGATTCTCAGATGTTGAGAGAACTAAGTCCTTACTTTTGTCGTGCACTTGACTCAAAGTCCCCGTTCTCCCTGACTCCGGTTACGTATCAGCGCTTAGGGCTACCTTCTGCGACCTGTAGTCCAGAAAACCTCCGGTTATCTTGTTACTACGCATGAAGCACTAGCAACGCTTCGGACCCCGGTGTCCGGTGAATTAGTGCAGGTAATCTCGTACCTGAAGCACTTCTCTGTCCTTCTCCACTGTGCCCTTCGCCCTGCTCTCGCTCTTAACATAAGCACTTGTAGCTTTTGATGGTAAAGTCAGCTTTCTTCTAGAGCTCACTGAATAGCTCTCAGTATCCTCCAAGTCCAGACTGGACTGAAACTGAACTGCACTGTCCGAAGACAGGAAACAGACTGACTGAACTCCTCTCCCTCCAAGGCTTTGACTGACTGACTGCTACGTGTCACTACCTCTTATACCCCTGGTGGGTGTGTCTGAAAGTGTGAGTGACGTGAATGGATATCAAGCTTTTGCGGTTACCTTCCTGTGCATTTTCCTGGATTATGTGTGCCTGACATAGCTGGGCCACACATAACTACAACAGACGCCATCTTCCTGCCACTCACAGCCCTCAGCAGCATCCCTGCACTACAGGCTTGTTGTGAGCTGCATTGTTTTAAGTTGCTGACCATCTCCTCAAAGGTGACAGAAGCAATAAAGCACTCAAGGTCTGTCTGATAAGGGTTTAACCCCTGAGACCCCTTTACAGAGCTCAAATAAATCAGCCTAAAGGTACTGCCACACTAAGCAATCCCGCTAGCGATCTCGTTAGCGTTGCATACTAATGAGATCGCTAGCGGGATTGTTTCTATATCGCTAAATGCTGCCGCATTTAGCGATATAGTTAACGACGCTATCGCCGTTAGCGATCTTCTTAACGACTTTAGCGGTACAAAAGTACCGCTAAATCGCTAAGAAAAGGTGCCACACAGCGATTAGATACTTACCCAGCGGGAGCGCCAGCGATGAAATAGGGTCCGGAACGATTCCAGCGACGAGCGAGATCACAGCAGGAAGCTCGTCGCTGGAAGCTGCCGCACTGAACAATATCGCTAACGGGATCGCTAAATAGTGACGTTTTTTAGCGATCCCGTTAGCGATATTGTTTAGTGTGGCATACCCTTAAGAAGTCACAAGGGGATTACAGAGACTACACACAATACAGGACCTAGAGGACAGTTAATATTGACTTTATTAACCCTTTGGCAGCGGTCTAAAGGCTGGGTCTCACATAGCGATACACCAGCGACCCCACAGCTTCAGGGAGCTGGTATCCAAGGTAACAGCGAGTTTCTAGGCACAGCCCCGCGCCTGGAAACCCGCTGTGTACCTTGGTTACCAGCGGATCGCTGGTCTCCCGCCTGTCACACGCAGCGATGCGTGCCTGTCAGCGGGAGACCAGCGATCAAAAAAATGTCCTGGCCTTTCAGCGACGATCAGCGATACCCTGCAGGGGGGCTGATCATCGCTGAATGTCACACACAGCGATATCGCTGGTGAGCTCGCTGCTGCGTCACAAAACTAGTGACTCAGCAGCGATCTCGCTAGCGATATCGCTATGTGAGACGGGGGCTTAACCTGGTGAAGTCCTCACTCAGTGACACATTAATTTGCTTACAACTTAGAGGATTATATTAGTCCTCTCTGACTTTCAAGGTTATTTAACCTCTATAAATAAAGGTCAACAACAAGAGTCTAATATTCTATACGCTCCATATAGGAGTTACATGCTACATAGCAGATTCTAATGTAATTAAGACATCACCGCCTTCTATCTTCTCACCATTGTCGCTGAGTATGGATAAATTTGTGGGCAAACAAACTAAAGGAGGCCGTGCCTCTTCTCGAAACCAACAAGGCTCATCCTCGCCTAAATCTACCTCTGATACCAGAAGCGAGACTTCTCATTCAATAGCGGATGCCATCATGGAACGCCTTATGCCCGAAATAGACTCTAGATTTGCCACTCTTCAAACCTCAATAGACTCTATAATATCACAAGTTAATAGTCAGGGCACTCGCCTGAATGAGGCTGAACAACGTATCTCTGATCTGGAGGATGTTACCAGGGAAATGGCAGAACGTCTAGAGGGAAAAGAGAAAGTCGTCACAGAGCTTCAATCCAAAGTGGACGACTTAGAAAACCGATCTAGACGCAATAACTTGAAACTGATAGGACTACCTGAGTCCATACATCCCTCTGAATTGCTAAAACTAACATCTGAGTGGCTGCCGGGAGCCTTGGACATTCAACTAACATCCGGTTCAATGGCGGTTGAGAGAGCACACAGAATAGGCCCACAGAGGGGAAAAGACAATGACAGACCCAGACCGGTGATATTCAAGGTCCTTGAGTTTCAAGTCAAAATTCTTCTACTCACTGCTTACAGGATGAAAGCGCACCTATCCTACGAAGGG
>JARQOD010005750.1:0-46390 GCA_033576555.1 Oophaga sylvatica
AATTTTTAAAATTAAAAATTCACATTTAAAATTTTTAACTCATCTTAGCAAAGGGGCGAATTCCTTGCTATTTCCTTTTTTCCTAATTCCTCCCCCCTCACAATTTCCGGGGTTTCATTAATTTAAAAGCCCGGATTCAAAAACTTGCTGAGGACAAAGTAAAAAACTGAAAGGGGATTTTTTTCCGTGAACAGGCTAGGGGGGACAGATTTAAAAACTAAAAAAAAGACATTAAAAAAAGATATCGACAATATGAACAAAATTTTTTTTCTCATATCATTTTATTTTGTGCCAAACTTAATTGTTTTGGGGTTGCTAAATTTTCTATGAATATGTATACAGAGAAAAAAACCCCTTTTCCCCTTTATTTCTATGTCACTTGCAACCCCCTTCAAAAAATCATTTCAATGCGGTTTTGCCTGCCTCTCTATAAAATTGCGGTATATATTTTTAAAACACTAAATTTTCCCTTTTTTGTTTCCCCTTTTCCCCAATTAAAAAGAACATTGGGGCCATTACAGGAAACCCATGTATCAAAACAGAATTTGCAAGGGTTTCTGACCCAAAAATGAAAAAAAGTGATTTTAAAACTACTACTTACACACAGAAAAAAGCAAGCCTATACGACCCCCTTAATAACCTCATTTCTACAACTATACTTTTATTGCAAGACCTTCCGTCGGGACTTTGAGTTAATATTCATTTTATTGGGGATAAGTTTATGGCCTAAAGGGGACTATCTTAGAACATGGTGTTTCTTAAAGAAGCCATAAACACCTCTTCGTTTTCACCTTTTATCTTTGTTTTTGGGGGTTTGGAAATAATTATTAAAATAAAACTCCAACAGGCACCCCCCCCTCTTTCTTCTTCTTTTGAAACATGCATTTCCTACACAGAATTTCGCCCCCTGCGGGGAAAAATTTTCCCATTCCCTTTGACTATGTGTTTCACACTCAATTAGTGTACCTCACTATATCTTTGGTACCTCCTGTCCAAAAATCAACAAAAACCAAGGACCCCCTTATACATTTAGGTTTTTTTTTTTGTTTAAACCTTTTAACTGAAAACCCCATTCAATTTTTAAGGACCCCCATTATCAGTCTTTCTCTGTACATCTACCCCAGTTGTTTCACACACCCGTAATCTTTTTTTCTGAAAAAATTCCCCTTTCCCGGACCTCCTTGCTTTGAAAGTACTGTTTTTTTCCTTCCCTGACTCCACAAAATCAAAAACTCCCTAGGCCCCCCAAAAATTGGGTTTTTTTTAGATCTAAACATACGCATCATGATTTAACAAAGTGCAATGATCTTCGCGACCAGACCACCGTGCCGCTGGCAGGTGACCACCCTCACGTAAACCCTCCTAAAAATCACTGTAAACAAAGTCCTCCTCAATCTACCCTTCCTAACGGGGTGATAATTTTTACAGCACGCTATCGTAACACCCCCCATATTCACGCGGGACATTCCTGTGAATTCCCCTGTATTGGACAAAGAGCCCCCTAAATTGTCACTATAAGACAGAGAGTCCTCCTCAATCGTGGGTATTGGAGACAAAGAGCCCTCCTCAATTTTTTTTTTTATAAGCAGAGAATCCAATCAATCGTCACTAACGACATCATTCGTCTTCTCCCCCTAACACTTCAAAAATCTAAATTTTCCCCCCCTTTATTAACAGTCACGGGAGACGCTATCTCATAAAGGACAGTGGGGGAGGAGAAAAGTGGTGTTTGACACAAGCACGTGCAGACTTTTCGACGCATCGTCTCACTTTTGGTTCGTGGCGTGGGACCCTTGGGGCTCACCACTAACCTCACCCCCCAAAACCCCAAAAAGAAAATACATTTAAGCCAACAAGACTGACCACACAGGAAGGGGGCACATATAAAAATAGATCCCAACTTACCGTTTGAGGGGGGATCATCCTCGCACTCAGTCCCCCCGCCGGCCCACCGCAAACCCCCCAACGGTCCGGACGGGGGGCACCACGCCCCACGTTGGGGCCCCAATTGTCAGGTCTTTTGAAAACCCCCCATCCCCATTCACTTAGATTAGATTAAGGTTGGGGTACCATTATAAAAAAGAGTCAGAAATCAGGCGGGGTTTAGTCTTAAGCATGCTCTGGCACGAAGCTTTCCAGCAAGAGCTCTTTTTTTTATTACAAACACAAAGTTAATAGTATATATCGAGGGGGAGTGGGGGCACCCAAAAGAAAAAGTATACCTTAAGATATGTATATTTTTAAACTCGGGGGGGTTTCACTGTTTCAGCTCAATCCTCGAATGAGAACTTCTGGCTGATGCAACCCTTTTTGGAAAATTAGGATCCATTAAATATTCCAGAGAGGGTCTTTAGCTAAATCCACTAGCAAGGAAAGTTTTTCTTTTTAAACACAAAAGGGGAACTGCAATAAAAGCATATAAAGAACCAAAAAAGAAATAATACATAATATAAAAAAATTTTTTAAATAAAAAAAATTATATTTTACCTCGACAGTCTTGGTCCTCCCTGGATCTCTGATGATGCCGGAAAAAAACACACATATTTTTTCCCCTGCCGCCTCTTTGCGCGTCCATTGCTGTAAATTGGGGTCCGGGGCCCACAATTTAGGCCTTCCTGCACCAATACAATGAGGGTTCCACATTGTTGGGTAATCCATGTTTTTTTTTCCCCCGTAGGCTTCTTCTGTTTTTTTTTTTTAAATGGCTTAGCAATTTTTCATTAAAGGCTTTTGAGAAAAATTAAAACCATTTCTGTCCCTGGGAAAATTGTGCATTTAATCGCAAAACACATGGGTCCTTTTTAATCCCACTTTTTTTCGCTCCCAAGACTTGCATTGGCGATAGTCGACCCCAATCGGGACAATCGCAGCATGCTGCATTGCACTCGCACTTTAAATCGGACCAAAAAAAAATCGGATGATGGGAGCTACTCCATTGATTAATAAAAATTTAATAATCTTATTTAAATAGCGCCAACATTTTCCCGCAGCGCTTTACAGTTTAACAATTCAAAACACAATCATAGGTAACAACGTTAACAATACAATAATTAAAGCAAAATAAGCCGACCCTGCTCGGAAGCTTACAATCTACAATGGGGGGGGAGATACAAATAAAGGTGATATATACAATGGGCATTAACAATGAGGGTCCAGCCATCTTGGGGGAGTGAGGGATTTTTGGGATAGTGAAGGGCTACACACACACACTTACACATAAATTTACTTGGTTTAGTGAATGTGATAGGCCTTCTGAACAAATGTTTTTGAGGAGCGCCTGAAACCATGCAAATTGTGGATAGTCCTAATTTCTTGGGGTAGAGCATTCCAAGGATTGGCGCAGCACGGGAAAGTCTTGGAGTCGGGAGTGGGGAGGTACGATTATGCAGAGGTTATCGAATGTCGTTTGCAGAGCGTAGGTGCCGTTGGGCCGATAGATAGAAATGAGGGAGAGATGAGGGGGGTGCTGCACTGTGGAGAGATTTGTGGGTGAGAACCAGTACTTTGAATTGGATCCTATAATGAATGGGCAGCCAGTGTAAGGACTGGCGAAGAGCGGACGCGGTCCGAGTACCGATTAGCCAGATGGATGACCCTGGCTGCTGCATTAAGGATGGACTGGAGAGGGGATAACGAGTAAGGGGGAGGCCAAGTAATAGTGCGTTGTTTATGTTTTCGGTAGCTGAGGAGTGCAGGCAAAAAAAAAGCAATACACCAGAGCAGTTGGAATCTATGAGATTGCAGTACCCTGACTAACCACACAACTAAGGCAGCCGTGGAGCGTTCCTACGTTGGTCCTAACCCTCGTCACAGCCTGAGAAACTAACTACACCTAAAAGATAGAAAAGGAAAGCTATCTGCCCCGGAGCAGATCCCCAAAGAACATAGAAAGCCCCCAAACATGTAATGGCGGTTAGACAAGAGGAAATACTGACACAGAAAAGAAAATAGTATGAGCAAACGCTGGGGCCCAAACTATCTAAATAGAAAAGGATAGGAAGGGTACTTACTGCAATCTCAGAAAACCCCTAAAAACACCAACTCTACTAATTCAAAATCACCTGAGATCACACGACCTCTAACCACCTAAATTAGTTCTCTGTGTAACAAAATCAAAACAGCAGCCACTGAAAAAACTGGAAAAAGCAAAGTACAAACATCATGGCTGAACTAAACTGAGAGGGCAAAAGCACCCGGAGGGACCGAAGCGCCCCACAGAAGTGCAGGACAAAATGAAAAAATATATTACAAACACAAAAGAAGAAAAGGTCTTATCTATAGCAGGAGATGCAGACACGACACAGCAGGCACAAGGGAAACTGGAATGAAGGATTCAGACCAGAACAATTGATCCACGGCAACCCTGATGGGAAAATGACTCCCTTATTATAACCCAGTCAGTAACACCTGATTCCCAGTCCTCACAATCTTCACTAACCCCCGCTTGTAAACCACCAGAGGGAGCCTCTGCTCAGAAATCATCTCAAACACCATTCACAACAGTACCCCCCCCTTTGAGGAGGGGTCACCGAACCCTCATTTGAGAAACCCCAGGTCGGTCGGGATGAGTTCTATGATACGCACGGATAAGTCTCCTAGCATGGATGTCCGAAGCAAACACCCAAGAATTGTCTCCTGACCATAACCTCTCCATTTAACCAAATATGAGTTTCCGTCTAGAAAAACGAGAATCCAATATTTTCTCAACCACATACTCCAGATTGCCCTCAACCAAAACAGGGTCAGAGGCACAGCAGCAGGAACCACTGGCTCAACAAACCTCTTCAACAAGGACTTGTGGAACACGTTATGGAATCTTAAAATGTCCCTGGAAGAAGCAAACGAAAGAAACAGGATTAATAAATCTCCATGATCTTATAAGGTCCAATGAACCTAGGCTTAAACTTAGGAGATGCCACTCTCATAGGAATATTCTTTGGACAACCAGACCAAGTCCCCCACTTTAAACCGAGGACCATCAGTCCTATGCCGGTTAGCAAACCGCTGGGCTCTCTCCTGAGAGAGGACAACCTCTCCACTACCTGGTCCCAAATCTGTTGCATACGCTCCACAACAGAGTCAACACCTGGACAGACAGAAGCCTCCGTCTGTCCTGAAGAAAATCGAGGGTGAAACCCAGAATTACAGAAAAACGGAGACATCAAAGTGCAGAGCTAGCCCTATTATTAAGAGCAAACTCAGCCAAAGGCAAAAAAGAGACCCAGTCATCCTGATCAGCAGACACAAAGCACTTAGATAAGTCTCCAATGTCTGGTTTGTTTCTCCAGTTTGACCATTGGTCTGAGGATGAAATGCCGAGGGAAAGACAATTGAACACCCAGTTTATGAACAAAAAGTCCTCCAAAATCTGGAAAAAACTGGACTCCTCTGCAGACACAATGTTCTAGGAATGCCGTGTAAACGAATCACGTGCTGAAGGAACAACGCACCAATTCAGAGGAGGAAGCAACTTAGGTAATGGCACAAGATTATCATTTGGAAAACCTATCACAAATTACCCGATGGTGGTCATTCTCTGAGAAACAGGAAGATCGGAAATGAAATCCATAAGAGATATGCGTCCAAGGTCTCTTGGCACAGGCAATGGCATCAACAAACCACTAGAGCGAGAGCAAGGCTTGGAGCGAGAGCAAGTCCCGCCAGGCTGCACAAATTCCCTGACATCACGAGACAAGGTAGGCCCACCAAAAGGACCGACTAACCAAGTCTCTGGTAACAAAAAATTCCGGATGCCCAGCCAATGCGGAACAATGAATCCAGACATCACACTCTTTTTCCATTGGTCCGGACAAACAATTTTTCCAACAGGCAGCGCTCGGGCCTATCCCTCCTGACACCCCTCCAGAGCAAGTCTCAAATTGGGCGAGATGGCGGAAAGAACTACACCCTCTTTCAAAATAACAGAAGGATCAGATAACTCAGGAGAGTCCGCAGGAACTCCTCGAGAGGGATCCGCCTTAACATTCTTAGTGCCAGGAAGAAAGGAAACCACAAAATTAAAACGTGTGAAAAACAAGGCCCACCTGGCCTTCTAGGATTGAGTCGCTTGGCAGATTCCAGATAGACCAGATTCTTATGGTCCGTAAGGACCACCACCTGATGTTTGGCTCCCTCCCAGCCAATTCTCCACTCTTCAAAAGCCCACTTCATGGCCAATAAACTCCCGATTACCCACGCATAATTACTTCAGTAGGAGAAAAATTTCGAGAGAAAAAGGCACAAGGTTACTTTTAGAGTCTCTGGATCTTTTTGGGACCAAACGGGCACCTGCCCCAATTTCAGAGGCATCAACCTCCACTGAAATGGCAGAGAAACATCAGGCTGCCGTAGAACAGGAGCAGAAGTGAATCTCTTGCTTAAGTTCCTGAAATGCAGAGACTGCCTCAGGAGGCCAATTCACCACATCAGAACCCTTTCTGGTCAAATCAGTTAATGGTTAACAATAACCGAGAAATTACTAATAAATTTACGATAAAAATTGGCAAAACCCAAAAATCTCTGAAGAGCCTTTATGAAGTAGGTTGGACCCAATCACAGATGGCCTGAACCTTGACCGGGTCCATTTAAATAACAGAGGGGGACAAAATGAACCCCAGAAAATGAGATCCTCTGTACGCCAAAAAGACCTTGATCCCTTCACATACAGAGCATTCTCTCTCAAAATCTGGAATACAGTTCGAACATGTTTCACATGAGAGTCCCAGTCATTAAAAAATCAATATATCATCCAAATAAACAATCGGAAATTTGTCCACAAAATCCTGAAAATGTCTTTCATGAAGGACTGAAGACGAAGGAGCATTAGTGACCCAAAGGGCATCACTAGGTACTCAAAATGCCCTTCCGGGGTATTGAATGCCGTCTTCCATTCATCCCCGTGCTTAATGCGAATAAGGTTATACACCCCCCTGAGGTCAAGCTTGGTAAACCAAGTAGCGTTTTTTCACCCTGGAAAACAGGTCAGAAATCAAGGGTAAACGGGTATTGATATTTCACAGTAATATTGTTCAAGAGACGATAATCAATACACGGCCTTAATGAACCCATCTTTTTGGCCACAAAGAAAAAACCGGCACCTAAGGTGAAGAGGATGGTCTGATAGACCCTTCCCAATGATTCCTTGATATAAGACCGCATAGCGTCATGTTCAGGTACAGACAAGTTAAAAAGGCGACCTTTAGGGAATTTACTACCCGGCACTAATTCAATAGCGCAATCATAGCTCCTATGGGGAGCAAGGATCAGATTTACTTTCGCAAAAACACATCAGAAAAATCAAACAAAAAGTCAGGAACATCCTGAGCCTGGGGGGAGGCAGAAAAAACAGAGTGTTGGTATTAACACATTGGCAGCCCCAACTGGTTACAGACACAGATTTCCAATCCAAAACAGGATTATGAACTGTAACCAAGGGAAACCCAGCACGATAATGTCATGCAGATTATATAGAACCAAAAATTTGCAGCACTCCTGGTGATCAGGTTTCAAAACCCTCATTATCACCTGAGTAGAAACTGGGGTTTATTCTCAGCCAAAGGGGTAGAATCGATCCCCATAGGGGAATAGACTTCTGTAGGGGTATCAAGGGAAACCCACAACGTTTAGCAAAATCATAATCCATCAGGTTAATAGCTGCTCCAGAATCAACGAAAGCCTGAGCAGAAAATGAGGACAGAGAGCAAAATCAGAGTGACAGTTAATAAAAACTTAGTCTGAACACTACCCAAGACAACTGAGCGTGCAAAACGTCTTCCCCGCTTAGGGGAGACTGAATAGCATGAGAGGCATCACCACAGTAGAAACATAACCCATTGCGCTTTCGAAACTCATGACGCTGTGCCCCAACACCACTCTATCACACTGCAGGGTTCAGAAGCTGGTTCACAAGGCAACAACCCTTCCACGCATACTTCTCCGCTCACGCAAACGTCTGTCAATTTGAATCGCTAATGACATAGAATCATTGAGAACCAGAGGGGACAGGGAATCCCACCATAACTCCTTTACATTATCTGACAGACCCTTCCGGAAAAGGGGCCGCCAAGCGTCGTCATTCCATTTGGTCAGGACTGCCCCCCTACGGAATCTCTGACAGTATAACTCAGCGTCATCAAGCCCCGATTTAATGCCAACAAGGCTTTTTCAGCTTGATCAGTGACATTAGGCTCATCGTACAATAACCCCAAAGCCTGAAAAAACGCATCAACATCACTCAAAACAGATCCCCAGGTATCAGGGAAAAAGCCCAATCCTGAGGATCGCCGCGCAGGAGAGAGATGATAATTTGAACCTGCTGCGCTGCGTTTCCTGAGGACTTAGATTTTAAGGCAAAAAACATTTACAATTATTTTTGAAATTCTGAAACTTAGCTCGATCCCCTAAAAAAAAATCTGGCATGGGATCCTAGGTTCCACAAGAGGCAACCTACAAGGTATGCAGCAATACTCTGAACCTCAGTGGCAAGCTGATCCACACGGCCAGACAACTGTGCAAACTCCATTGGAGAAAAGATCCTCCCCACACCCAGAGATACAGAGGGAAAAAAAAAAAAAAATGCAACAAACAGAAAAATATCTCTGACAACTCTGACAACCTTTTTTCTTTCACAATATTTTTCCCTTCTGTGAGTACCATACAATTTTCAATTTTTGGGCCGGTGATAGTTATGTTTCGGGATCTGAGGAGTGCAGCAAAAAAAAAGCAATACACCAGAGCAGTTGGAATCTATGAGATTGCAGTACCCTGACTAACCACAACAACTAGAGGGAGCCGTGGAGCGTTCCTACGTTGGTCCCAGACGCCTCGTCACAGCCTGAAAACTAACTACACCTAAAGATAGAAATAGGAAAGCTATCTGCCCCGGAGCAGATCCCCAAAGAACATAGAAAGCCCCCAAACATGTAATGGCGGTTAGACAAGAGGAAATACTGACACAGACAGAAAATAGTATGAGCAAACGCTGGGGCCCAAACTATCTAAATAGAAAAGGATAGGAAGGGTACTTACTGCAATCTCAGAAAACCCTGAAAAACACCAACTCTACTAATTTCAAATACACCTGAATCACACGACCTCACCACCTAAATTAGTTCTCTGGTGTAACAAAATCAAAACAGCAGCCACTGAAAAAACTGGAAAAAGCAAAAGTACAAACATCAGTGGCTGAACTAAACTGAGAGGGCAAAAGCCCCCGGGGAGGGGACCCTGAAGGCCCCACAGAAGTGCAGGACAAAATGCAAAAATATAGTACAAACACAAAAGAAGAAAAGGTCTTATCTGATAGCAGGAGATGCAGACACGACACAGCAGGCTACAAGGAAACTGGAATGAAGGATTCAGACCAGAACAATTGATCACCGGCAACCCTGATGGAAAATGACTCCCTTATATAAGACCAGTCAGTAACACCTGATTCCCAGTCCTCACAATCTTCACTAACACCGCTTGTAACCACCAGAGGGAGCCTCTGCTCAGAACTCATCTCAAACCCATTCACAACAGTGCGTTGCAGTAGTCCAGGCGGGAGTGGATCAATGCTACAGTGAGGGTTTTTTGTTGTTTCCATTGTGAGGAAAGGCGGATTCTAGAGATGTTCTTTAGGTGTAGACGGCAAGAGCGGGCAAGAGATTGTATATGGGAGGTGAAGGAAGATTGGTGTCAAACATAACACCCAGACAGCGAGCCTGCTGCCGGGGTGTTATTATGGTGCCGCCCACAGAGGGGGAATGTCAGATTTAGGGAGGTTATTAGATGCGGGAGCAGAAGCAGTTCAGTCTTGGAGAGGTTAAGTTTCAGATAGAGAGCGGACATGATGTTGGAGACTGCGGACAGACAGTCGGTGGTGTTCTGTAGAACAGCGGGGGTAAGGTCGGGGGATGAAGTGTATAGTTTGTGTGTCATCGGCATAAAAGATGGTACTGAAAGCCAAATCTGCTGATGGTCTGTCCAATTGGGGCCGTGTAGAGAGAGAAGAGAAGGGGGCCAAGGACTGAGCCCTGGGGTACACCGACAGTGAGAGGAAGAGGAGATGACGTGGAGCCAGAGAACGAGACACTGAAGGAGCGGTCAGAAAGATAGGAGGAGAACCAGAGAGAACAGTGTCCTTAATACCTAGTGACTGGAGCCAGACAGTAGGAGATGGTGGTCAACCGTGTCAAAAGCTGCAGAAAGGTCGAGTAGAATGAGCAGAGAGTGGTCACCGTTACGTTTTGCTGTCAGAAGGTCATTGGTCACTTTGATGAGTGCAGTTTCAGTCGAATGTAGGGTCGGAAGCCGGACTGTGAAGGGTCTAGGAGGGAGTGAGTGGAGAGGTAACGGGTGAGGTGGAGTATACTAGGCGCTCCAAAGTTTAGAGATGAAGGGAGATTGGAGACCGGTCTGTAGTTGTTTGTGCAGGAAGGGTCAAGAGTGGGTTTTCTTTAGTAGTGGAGTAACGATGGAGTGTTTGAAGGAGGATGGGAAAATGCCAGAGGAGAGGAGAGATTAAGATTGTAGTTAGGTGAGTTTGGACAACTGGAGAGAGAGACTGGAGGAGATGTGAGGGGATGGGTCGGTAGTGCATGTATCGGACGAGAGGAAGAGAGGAGTCTGGAGACTTCTTCTTCTGTGATGGTATCAAATGTGGAAAGTGAGTCAGGGAAATGCAGGGTGGGATGGGGGTCACAGCACTTGGTGGTTGAGAGCAATTTCCTGACGGATAGTATCTATTTTTTCTATAAAGTGGGAGACCAGTCGTCAGCACAAATGTCTGTGATAGGGGCTTGTGCTTTTGGCCTGAGGAGGGATGGAAAAGTGTCAAAGAGTTTCTTGGGTTGTTGGCTAGTGAGGAGATCAGTGTGGTGAAGTAGCTCTGTTTGGCGAGGTGAAGGCAGCATTATAAGTTCTTAACATGAATTTAAAGTGGATGAAGTCTTCTGGTGTGCAGGTTTTTCTCCAGAGGCGTTCAGCACTCCTAGAGCATCGCTGAAGAAGTCGAGTTTGCAATGTGAGCCAGGCTGTTTTACTGTGTGTTTGGAGGTTCTGAGGGTGAGCGGTGCTACTTGGTCAAGGGTGTTTCTAAGAGTGTCATTGTATGATGAACAGCCAGATCAGTACAGAAAAAGAGGAGATTGGGACAGCGATAAGTGTAGGGAGTCTGAAAGTGTCTGAGGGTTAATGGCTTGTATATTTCTGAATGTGTGGTAGGTGGAGTGCGCTGGGGGGTGGAGGATTTGTGAGCGTGAAGGAGAGAATGTTGTGGTCAGAGAGTGGAAGCGGTGAGTTATTTAGGTGGGAGATTGAACAGAGGCGGACAAAGACCAGGTCAAGGGTGTTGCCATCCTTGTGTGTCTCAGAGGTTGAAAGCTGTGAGAGGCCTAGAGAGTGGTTAGTGATAGAAGCTGAGATGCAGATGTGGAAGTAGGGCTGTTAATGGGGATGTTGAAGTCTCCAAGGATAGGATTGGTTAGTTCTGAGGACATGAAGTGCGGCAGCCAGGCTGAGAAGTGGTCGAGGAACTGGGTGGGTGAGCCTGGGGGCCGATATATGACCGCTACTCTGAGGGAGAGGGGATGGAAGAGCCTGATGGTGTGGACCTCAAAAGAAGGGAATGAGAGTGATGGAATTGGGGGGATGACCTGGAAAGTGCATTGTGGGGACAGGAGTATGCCAACTCCACCACCATGTCTGTTTGTGGTCTCGGGGAATGGGAGAACTGTAAACCACCATTAATATGGTTCGACTGCAATGCGATATTCATCGCATTCTAGTGGTACGATTTAGTCGCCAGTGGACTCCAGCCTTAGGGACCCTGTTTACCCATCTGTTTGCCGCCAAATTGTGGTTGGTCAGGTTTATTAACCCCTTCACCCCCAAGGGTGGTTTGCACGTTAATGACCGGGCCAATTTTTACAATTCTGACCACTGTCTCTTTATGAGGTTATAACTCTGGAACACTTCAACAGATCTGCGCGATTCTGAGACTGTTTTCTCGTGACATATTGTACTTCACGTTATTGGTAACATTTCTTCGATATAACTTGCGTTTATTTTTGAAAAAAATGCAAATATGGCGATAATTTTGAAATTTTGCAATTTTCAAACTTTGAATTTTTTATTCCCTTAAAACAGAGAATATGTCACACAAAATAGTTAAGAAATAACATTTCCCACATGTCTACTTTACATCAGCACAATTTGGAATCAAAATTTTTTTTCTTAGGAAATTATAAGGGTTAAAAGTTGACCAGGCGATTTCTCATTTACAACAAAATTTACAAAGCCATTTTTTTTAGGGACCACCTCATATTTGAAGTCACTTTGAGGGGTCTATATAGCAGAAAATACCCAAAAGTGACACCATTCTAAAAACTGCACCCCTCAAGGTACTCAAAACCACATTCAAGAAGTTTATTAACCCTTCAGGTGCTTCACAGGAGCTGAAGCAACGTGGAAGGAAAAAATGAATATTTAACTTTTTAGCCACAAAAATGATCTTTTACAAACTTTCTTTTTATTTTCACAAGGGTAAAAGAAGAAAATGGACAGATAAAGTTGTTGTGCAATTTCTCCGGAGTACGCCAATACCCCATAAGTGGGGGAAAACCACTGTCTGTGTGCACAGCAGAGCTCATAAGGAAGGAGCGCCGTTTGACTTTTTCAAACTAAAATTGGCTGAAATTGAGATCGGACGCCATGTCGCGTTTGGAGAGCCCCTGATGCGCCTAAACAGTGGAAACCCCCCACAAGTGACACCATTTTGGAAACTAGACCCCCTAAGGAACTTATCTAGATCTGTTGTGAGCACTTTGAATCCCAAGTGTTTCACAAAAGTTTATAATGCCTGGGTGTGAAAAAAAAAAAAAACAATTTTCCACAAAAAAGATTTTTTAGTCCCAAATTTTTGATTTTTCCCAAGGAAATTGGACCCCAAAAGTTGTTGGCCAATTTGTCCTGAGTACGCTGATACCCAATATGTGGGGGGGGGAACTGTTTGGGCGCACGGCAGGGCTTGGAAAGGAAGTAGTAACGTTTTGGAATGCAGACGTTGATGGGGGTCATGTTCCGTTTGCAGTGCCCCAGATGAGCCTAAACATAGAAACCCCCCACAAATGACCACATTTTGGAAACTAGACCCCCTAAGGAACTTATCTATAGCTTTGGTGAGCACTTTGAACCCCAAGTGCTTCACACAAGTTTATAATGCCCGGGCATGAAAATAAAAAATCCTATTTTTTTTCCCACAAAAATTATTTTTAGTCACTAATTTTTTATTTTCCCAAGGTAACAGGAGAAATTGGACCACAAAAGTTGTTGTCCAATTTGTCCTGAGTACGCTGATACCCAATATGTGGGGGGGAAACCACTGTTTGGGCGCACGGCAGAGCTCGGAATGGAAGGAGCACCATTTGACTTTTTCCAACCAAAATTGGCTGGAATTGAGATTGGACGCCATGTTACATTGGAGAGTCCCTGTGTGCCTAAACAGTGGAAACACCCCACAAGTGACCCCATTTGGGAAACTAGAGCCCCTAAGGAACTTATCTAGATCTTTGGTGAGCAATTTGAACCCCCAAGTGCTTCACACAAGTTTATAACGTAGAGCCGTAAAATTAAAAAATCATATTTTTTCCACAAAAATGATCTTTTCACCCCAATTTTTATTTTCCCAAGGGTAACAAGACTCCAAAAGTTATTGTGCAATTTGTCCTGAGTGCGCTGATACCCCATATGTGGGAGTAAACCACTGTTTGGGTGCATGGCAGAGTTTGGAAGGAAGGAGTGCCGTTTGACTTTTTCAACGCAGAATTGGCTGGACGCCATGTCGTGTTTGGAGAGCTCTTGATCTGCCTAAACAGTGGAAACCCCCCACAAATGACACCATTTTGGAAACTAGACCCCTCAAGGAACTTATCTAGATGTGTGGTGAGCACTTTGAACCCCCAAGTGCTTCACAGAAGTTTATAACGTACAGCCGTAAAATAAAATGTATTTATTTTTTTTACAAAAATGATTTTTTCGTCCCCAATATTTTATTTTCACAAGGGTAACAGGAGAAATTGGACCCCAAAAGTTGTTGTCCAATTTGTCCTGAGTACGCTGATACCCAATATGTGGGAGAAACTACTGTATGGTACACGTTGGGGCTCGGAAGGGAAGTAGTGACGTTTTGGATTGTAGACTTTGATGGAATGGTCTGGGGGCGTCATGTCGCATTTGGAGAGCCCCTGATGCGCCTAAACAGTGGAAACCCCCCACAAGTGACCCCATTTTGGAAAATAGACCCCACAAGGAACTTATCTAGATGTGTGGTGAGCGCTATGAAGCCCCAAGTGCTTCACAGAAGTTTATAACGTACAGCCGTAAAAACAAAAAAAAACTTTTTTTTTTGAAAGATGATATATTTGCCCCCAGTTTTTTATTTTCCAAGGGTAACAGAAGAAATAGGACAAATTGCACACAATAACTCTTGGGTCCAGAGTACGCTGATACCCCATATGTGGGGGTAAACTACTGTTTGGGCGCATGGCAGAGCTCAGAAGTGAAGGAGCACAGTTTGACTTTTTCAACGCAGAGTTGGCTGGAATTGAGATCAGACGCCATGTCACATTTGGAGAGCCCCTGATGTGCCTAAACAGCGGAAACCCCCCAATTCTAACTCCAACCCTAAACCCCAACACACCCCTAACTCTAGTCCCAGCCCTAACCACAAACCTAACCCTAACACACCCATAACCCTAATCCCAACCCTAACTCTAATCCTAACGTTAGCGCCAACCCTAACCCTAACTTTAGCCGCAACCCTAACCCTAACCCCAACCATAACCCTAATACTAACTTTAGCGCCAACCCTAACCCTAACTTTAGCCTTAACCCTAACCCTAATGGGAAAATGGAAATAAATAAATTTTTAAAATTTTTATTATTTTTCCCTAACTAAGGGGGTGACAAAGGGGGGTTTGATTTACTATTTATAGCGGGTTTTTATGATTGGCAGCTGTCACGCTAAAAGACGCTTTTTATTGTAAAAAATAGTTTTTTGCATCACCACATTTTGAGAGCTATAATTTTTTGCATATTTTGGCCCACAGAGTCATGTGAGGTCTTATTTTTTGCGGTACGAGTTGACGTTTTTATTGGTACCATTTTTGAGCACGTGACATTTTTTGATCGCTTTTTATTTCGATTTTTGGGAGGTTAGAATGAACAAAAATCAGCAATTCATGAATTTCTTTTGGGGGAGGCGTTTTATACCGTTCCGCGTGTGGTAAAATTGATAAAGCAGTTTTATTCTTCGGGTCAGTACGATTACAGCGAAACCTCATTTATACAATTTTTTTATGTTTTGGTGCTTTTATAGAATAAAAACAATTTTATATAAAAAAATTATTTTTGCATCGCTTTATTCTGCGAGCTATAACTTTTTTATTTTTTCGCTGATGATGCTGTATGGCGGCTCGTTTTTTGCGGACAAGATGAAGTTTTCAGCGGTACCATGTTTATTTATATCCGTCTTTTTGATCGCGTGTTATTCCACTTTTTGTTCGGCGGTATGATGATAAAGCATTGATTTTTTGCTTTGTTTTTTTTTTTTTTTAAGGGGTTCACAAAAGGGGTTAACTAGTGGGACAGTTTTATAGGGGGGGTCGTTACGGATGCGGCGATACCAACTATGTGTACTTTTATTGTTTTATTTTTTTTATTTACAGGAAGAAATGAATTTATTGGGGAATATTTTTTTTTTTTAATTTATTTATTTTGGAATTTTTTTTTACACGTTTATTTTTATTTTTTTCACTTTTTTACTTTGTCCCAGGGTGGGACATCACTTTAAAATGTCAGATCGCTGGTCTCACAGTGTGCACAGCACTCTGTGAGACCAGCGATCTCACAGGCAGCGCTGCAGGCTTCTCAGTGTCTGCTCTCAGCAGTCACTGATGAAGCCGCCTCCCTCCAGGACCCCGGCGCCATCTTGGATCCGGGGCCTGGGAGGGAGGAAGCCCTCAGAATAGCGCGATCACATCGCGCTGCACTGAGGGTCTCAGGGGGGGCGCGCAGGGAGCCCCCTCCCTGCGCGATGCTCCCCTGTGCCCCCGGGTACACCGCGATCATGTTTGATCGCGGTGTGGCCAGGGGTTAATGTGCCGGGAGCGGTCCGTGACCGCTCCTGGCACACAGTCCCGGGTGTCAGCTGTGATAATCAGCTAACACCCGGAGGCGATTAGCTGAGCTCCCCCTCGCATGCTGCGATTGTCTCCGATTGGGGGTCGACAATCGCCAATGCAAGTCTATGGGTAGGGAAAATCGGATGCTAGACGCATCAATGTTCACGAAACTTTTCTGCGATAATCGTCCCACTAAAACGGTCAGATTTAGTTGACGGTGTGTGTGACCCCAGCCTAACCCTAACCATAGCGCTAACCCTAACTATAACGCTAACCCTAACTATAACACTAACCCTAACTATAGCATTAACCCTAACTATAACACTAACCCTAACTATAACACTAACCCTAACTATAGCGCTAACCCTAACTGTAACACTAACCCTAACTGTAACACTAACCCTAACTATAACACTAACCCTAACTATAACACTAACCCTAACTATAGCACTAACCCTAACTATAGCACTAACCCTAACTATAGCACTAACCCTAACTATAGCACTAACCCTAACTATAACACTAACCCTAACTATAACACTAACCCTAACTATAGCACTATCCCTAACTATAGCACTAACCCTAACTATAACACTAACCCTAACTATAACACTAAGGCCGGCGTCACACTGGCGACAAAATCGGACGACTGCAATGCGATGAAATATCGCATTGCAGTCGGACCTATGTTAATCTATGGAGCAGCTCCCAGTATCAGATTTTTTGTGGTCCGTTTTAAACGTCCGTGTGCAATCGCAGCATGCTGCGATTGTCACCGATTGTCGGTCGACAATTGCCAATGCAAGTCTATGAGAGCAATGAAAAATCTGATTACAAACGGAGCGCATGTGTGACTTGCGATGAAATCGCATCGGTGTCCTTTAGAAAAGCCGGCAATTCATCCCCGGCTATACTGTAAAATCACACTGACAGCTTTAATAAAGACTAGAAAGAATAGATATATACACATAGAACACATATATATATATATATATATATATATACATGTCATTGTGACATGTATATATACATATATTTATAGTTCCTAGACTTCTACATACTGTTATAGCCGCTAATTCAATTGCCGGGTTTTGTGAAATCACAGAAGCCGACATGAAATGATACATTGTTTCCACAAAGTTAACCATGTCATTTCCTGTATTTTGATATTTGTTTAGAACTTACAATTACATGAGTGTATTTGTGCAAAATTTCAGACATGTAGGGTTAATTAAAGGTGTAATTTCGTTGAAAAAAAATGCGTGGGCTCCCGCTGTATTTTCTCCACCAGACAGACAAAGCAAGCGAGTGGGGGCAGATAATAACAGCCTAGGGAGGGTACATTTTTTGTGCCCCCACTGGCTACTAACATCTGCCCCCAGACACCCCAGAAAGGGCAAATCTATAATTAGATTCGCCCTTTCTGGCACTTTGCCCGTCTATTCCCATTGCCCTGTAGCGGTGGCGAATGGGTTAATAATCTCACCTTAATGTCACCTTAGTATTGAAAGGTGACCTTAAGGCAGGTTAATAATTGAGAGCTGTCAATTAGACAACTATCAATTATTAATCCTATTGTATGAAAGAAAAATCAAACACACACAGTTTAATAAAAAATAAGTTTAATGAAATAATCACACAGTTTTTGACCATATTTTATTTTCCAGCTAAAACCATTTCCTGTAATAAAAATAAAATAAAAAAGCAAAATTATACTTACCAATCCGATGTACAGTCAGGTCCCACGGTGTAATCCATCAGAAAGGGTTAACAGGTTACAGGTCGCAGAGAGCTAATAATGCTGTCTCAGACCTGTATTCCCCTGAATGAATAAGTTCCTCTCCCAGCGAAAGTAGAGGAATAGATTCATGAATGAAGCTTAATTGATTTATTGGCAATTTAACTTTAGTGACCTGACCTAAAGGGAAAGTGGACACAATCAATTAAGCTTCATTCATGAAACACATCCTCTCCTGTCGCCAGGAGAGGAACTTATTCATTCATGAGCTTTGAGCTGAGCATGCAGGATTACTTGCACTGCTTGGCTCAAAGCTAGTTAACCCTTTGTGAAGGATTACAGCGTGGGACGTGACAGATCGGCGGAATAGGTAAGAATAATGTTGTTTTATTTTTTTTTTTCTTTATTTTAGGAGATCAATGGCTTCGCACGGATTAAGTGTAAAATAAAATATGGTCAAAAAAATGTGTTTTTATTTCATTAAAATTATTTATTCTTAAAGTGTGTGTGTTTTTTTATTTACTTCAATAGGATTAATAATTGATAGTTGTCTAATTGACAGCTCTCAATTATTAACCTGCCTTAAGGTCACCTTTCAATACTAAGGTGACAGTAAGGTGAGATTATTAACCCATTCGCCACCGCTACAGGGCAATGGGAATAGACGGGCAAAGTGCCAGAAAGGGCGAATCTAATTATAGATTTGCCCTTTCTGGGTGTCTGGGGGCAGATGTTAGTAGCCAGTGGGGCACAAAAAATGTACCCTCCCTAGGCTGTTATTATCTGCCCCCACTCGCTTGCTTTGTCTGTCTGGTGGAGAAAATACAGCAGGAGCCCACACATTTTTTTTCAACGAAATTACACCTTTAATTAACCCCTACATGTCTGAAATTTTGCACAAATACACTCATGTAATTGTAAGTTCTAAACAAATATCAAAATACAGGAAATGACATGGTTAACTGTGTGGAAACAATGTATCATTTCATGTCGGCTTCTGTGATTTCACAGAAGCCGGCAATTGAATTAGCGGCTATAACAGTATGTAGAAGTCTAGGAACTATAAATATATGTATATATACATGTCACAATGACATGTATATATATATATATGTGTTCTATGTGTATATATCTATTCTTTGTTTTGTGATTGAAATACTATTCTTTTGGATCCATTATATGTCAGTTTTGCAAGCCTGCGAGAAAATCTCGCAAGTCGGATGAAAATCGGATGTTACAAGGTACACACACATGCGACTAAATCGCATCTTTGAAGGAAAATCGGATGACAGAAGCATGTGTGATGTTTGCATTTTGATCCGACAATCGACCGTCTGAAACGGACCGATTTTTTGTCGTTGTGTGTGACCCCAGCCTAACTCTAACTATAGCACTAACCCTAACTATAGCACTAACCCTAACTATAACACTAACCCTAACTATAACAGTAACCCTAACTATAGCACTAACCCTAACTATAGCACTAACCCTAACTGTAACACTAACCCTAACTATAGCACTAACCCTAACTATAACACTAACCCTAACTATAACACTAACCCTAACTATAACACTAACCCTAACTATAGCACTAACCCTAACTATAGCACTAACCCTAACTATAACAGTAACCCTAACTATAGCACTAACCCTAACTATAGCACTAACCCTAACTGTAACACTAACCCTAACTATAGCACTAACCCTAACTATAACACTAACCCTAACTATAACACTAACCCTAACTATAACGCTAACCCTAACTATAGCGCTAACCCTAACTATAGCACTAACCCTAACTATAACACTAACCCTAACTATAGCACTAACCCTAACTATAACACTACTGACCCTAACTATAACACTAACCCTTACTATAGCACTAACCCTAACTATAACACTAACCCTAACTATAGCACTAACCCTAACTATAACACTAACCCTAACTATAGCACTAACCCTAACTATAACACTAACCCTAACTATAGCACTAACCCTAACCTGCCTTATCTGATTTTCTTACTTTATAACAGGATCGCTGACTGACACAGCTGTTGGCAGCAGCACTTGTGACACTGTTCCTCCTCTAATCTCTCACTGACAGGAGATCTAAGGAGAAACAGCGTTTTTATGAAACAGATCGCCCGGGAAAGTTCATTGCTACAACAAACGTTCCTAGTGATTTGTCTCATTGGCTGGTGTAACGCTGACATCATCAGGACCTAAACCAATCAGGTCTCAATGAGGTCGGAGGTCACAGGAAGCGTTGTGTGCCGGAATCCCCTCATTATAAGGTACGTGGGGGTCCTGATGAGCACAAAACCGCCGACCGTAGACAAACGTCGGAGCTGCACAAAGCCCTGCTAGCGCCGACATTTATCTACCGTTGGCGGTCATGAAGCGGTTAAGTTAAGGGAACCATCATTTCTGTCCAGGCCTATTTCTTGAGTCTTATTTTTTTTAATTCTGTGGAAGCATGGTTGAAAAGCAATGTCTGACTTTCATCTGTTCATTTTCACAGATTTTTGATTTATTATTACTTTTGTCAGATTCAAGTTATTTCTGTGACCATTGTGGGTTTTTCTGTCATTAAACGAGGGGTACCAACAATTTACACCACGTGTGTAGGAGGAGTGAATATTGTGACTCCACAGCCACTTTCCGGAAATTAACACTCAGTGGATGTTGGAGAGTGAAAATTACACATTTGCCATTTTCTTACCCAGCACATAGTGCCCAGATTGTGCTCCAGGAGACACACCACAAATTAAGTGGATTCTTCTCACTATAAGATTGCTAAATACAGGGATCCTAAATGTTGTTTGAGCTCACTGCAAGACTCAGAAGTGAGAGCGGATTTTGCTGGATTGGTTTATAGAAACTCTGTTGCTTCTCAACAGTCTTTGAGCCACTAGTAGTGCGGGAACCTCTGTTTTTCCATTGACAGATGATGGACCTGAGTGGGGACTTGTTTTTTGAGAGATGAGAATTGGTATTATTTTCTCCTACATAACATTGATTGGTTTCTTTTTATTCGATATTCGGGAGGCAGAATGAACAAACAGTTGAACACCACACACTACGGGCTCATCCAACAAGGTTTTCTATTAGACTGTGAACTGTCATTGTCTTGGTAAATAATTACAGTTTTTTACATAGCTCGCCATTTTTATGGATGGTTTAAGTAGAAATATTCAAAAATATAAAACTCAAGGATATTTTATTAAAAAAAATGTTTGTCTTAGCAGATGACTGTACCAGGAGATCAGAGGGACAGATGACATCTTCAATGTTTAAATCTGATGATCTTGAGATCCTACAAGATACAACTGAAGTGAATGCCATTACTCCAGATATATCATCATCCATTCACAGCAAAGATCTGTCATCTGATCCTATGAAACAGGTCCCATCTTCTGATTTATTACTGACTACTAAGGAAAATCAAAGTCACAAAAGAGGCATTAAAAAACAAACTGCTCCTAAAGCAAAGAAGACATTTTCCTGTTCAAAATGTGGGAAATGTTTTAACCAGAAATCAGATTTGGTTACTCACCTGAGAACTCACACAGGGGAGAAGCCTTTTTCCTGTTCAGAATGTGGGAAATGTTTTGCAGAGAAATCAAATTTGGTAACTCACCATAGAACTCACACAGGCGAGAAGCCTTTTTCCTGTTCAGAATGTGGGAAATATTTTAACCTGAAATGGAATCTTGTTAGTCACCAGAGAACTCACACAAGGGAGAAGCCTTTTAACTGTACAGAATGTGGGAAATGTTTTAACCAGAAATCAGATTTGGTTAAGCACCAGAGAATTCACACAGGGGAGAAGCCTTTTTCCTGTTCAGAATGTGGGAAATGTTTTGCAGATAAATCAAATTTGGTAACTCATCAGAGAAGTCACACAGGGGAGAAGCCTTTTTCCTGTTCAGAATGTGGGAAATGTTTTAACCATAAATGCCCTTCTTGTTAGTCACCAGAGAATTCACACTGGTGAGAAGCCTTTTTCCTGTTCAGAATGTGGGAAATGTTTTAACCATAAAGCGCATCTTATTGGACATCAGAGCAGTCACACAGGGGAGAAGCCTTTTTCCTGTTCAGAATGTGGGAAATGTTTTAACTGGAAAGAGCATCTTGTTAGACATCAGAGCAGTCACACAGGGGAGAAGCCTTTTTCCTGTTCAGAATGTGGGAAATGTTTTAACCGGAAAGAGCATCTTGTTAGACATCAGAGCAGTCACACAGGGGAGAAGCCTTTTTCCTGTTCAGAATGTGGGAAATGTTATAACCATAGATCAGATTTGGAAACTCACCATAGAACTCACACAGGGGAGAAGCCTTTTTTCCTGTTCAGAATGTAGGAAATGTTTTAACCAGAAATCAGATTTGGTTAAGCACCAGAGAATTCACACAGGGGAGAAGCCTTTTTCCTGTTCAGAATGTAGAAAATGTTTTAACCAGAAATCAGATTTGGTTAAGCACCAGAGAATTCACACAGGGGAGAAGCCTTTTTCCTGTTCAGAATGTGGGAAATGTTTTAGCTGGAAAGAGCTTCTTGTTAGACATCAGAGCAGTCACACAGGGGAGAAGCCTTTTTAATTTTCTTAATGTGGGAAATGTTTTACTTGGAAATCAACTGTTAATAAACATCTGAGACGTCACATAGGTGAGAAGCCTTTTTTATGTTCATAATGTTGGAATAGTTTTAACCAAAACTGAATCTTCTTAAATGTGTTGTCTCTTGTCATTCCTCACTTTTGCTGACAAAAGGATAAAGCTAAACTTTATTAATTCCAAATGTAAAACTATATCCATAATTCACCCCCTGAAGGTTAGTCAGTAGGTGACTAATAGAAAAAACAGTGACTAATAGAAAAAACATGTACCCCACATCTCAGTATATAGGGTGAGGTCAGGGGTGTATTACCAGAGGGTCAATCTGGGCGGTAGCCCAGGGCCCAGTGGTGTGGGGGGCCCACCACAGGGCCGCCATCAGGGCATTACTGCCCTGACTGGCGTATGGAGCCCGGTGGGCAAAGGGGGCCCACATCGGACCCTGTCTTTTCTGCTCACCGGGCTCCTACCGGCAGCCAGCAGGCTAAACTGGGCCCTTAGCGGCGGCGTTCTGTGGTAGTTTAATGCTATTGACGTGCTGGCCAGTGCCCGCACGTCAATAGTTAATAGCCGCCAGCCAATCGGAGGCTGGCAGCTGACGTCAGCCGCAACGCGCACGTTGCCGGCGTCTGACGTCATTGTCAGTCGCCGGCGAGTGCGCGCTTGTGGAGGGAACTTCGCCGCAGGAGCACGGCAAGGTAAGAAGGTGTTTTTTGTTGTTGTTGGTTTTTCTTATTGAGCGGCGGGGCAGCCTGTGAGACTCGGGGCCGAGGAACAGACTGGACATGGGGGAAGAATGCTGCCTGCTGGACACGGGCGGCGGACTGTGAGACATGGGGACATGAATGCTGGACATGGGGGCACACTGTGAGACATAGGGACAGAATGCTGGACATGGGGACACACTGTGAGACATAGGGACAGAATGCTGGACATGGGGAACGAATGCTGGACACAGGGGCAGACTGTGAGACATGGGGCAGAATGCTGGACATGGGGCAGACTGAGACATGGGGACAGAATTCTGGACATGGGGACACTGTGAGACAGGGGCAGAATGCTGGACATGGGGGCATACTGTGAGACATGGGGACAGAATGCTGGACATGGGAACAGAGCGCTGGACTTGGGGGCTGACTGTGAGACATGGGGCAGAATGCTGGACATGGGGGCACACAGACATGGGGCAGAATGCTGGACATGGGGGCACACTGAGACATGGGCAGAATGCTGGATATGGGGCACACTGTGAGACAAGGGGACAGAATGCTGGACATGGGGGCACACTGTGAGACATGGGGAAGAATGCTGGACATGGGGACAGGCTGTGAGACATGGGGGCAGAATGCTGGACATGGGGGCAGAATGCTGGACATGGGGGCATACTGTGAGACATGGGGCAGAATGCTGGACATGGGGTCAGAATTCTGGACATGGGGGCACACTGAGACATGGGGCAGAATGCTGGACATGGGGGCACACTGTGAGACATGGGGCAGAATGCTGGAGATATGCGGCAGAATGCTGGACATGGGGGGAAAACTGTGAGACATGTGGGCGGAATGCTGACATGGGGGCAGAATGTGAGACATGGGGGCAGAATGTGAGACATGGGGCAGAATGTGAGACATGTGGCACACTGAAACATGGGGCAGAATGCTGGACATGGGGGCAAACTAGACATGGGGCAGAATGCTGGACATGGGACAGAATGCTGGACATGGGGGCACACTGTGAGACATGGGACAGAATGCTGGACATAGGGGCAGAATGGAGATATGCGGCAGAATGCTGGACATGGGGGCAAACAGACATGTGGGCGGAATGCTGGACATGGGGCAGAATGTGAAATATGGGGCAGAATGCTGGACATGGGGGCAAACTGAGACATGGGGTCAGAATGCTGGACATGGGGGCACACTGAGACATGGGGCAGAATGCTGGACATAGGGGCAGAATGGAGATATGCGGCAGAATACTGGACATGGGGCAAACTGAGACATGTGGGCGGAATGTGGACATGGGGCAGAATGTGAAATATGGGGCAGAATGCTGGACATGGGGGCAAACTGAGACATGGGGTCAGAATGCTGGACATGGGGCACACTGAGACATGGTGCAGAATGCTGGACATAGGGGCAGAATGGAGATATGCGGCAGAATACTGGACATGGGGCAGAATGCTGGACATGGGGGCATACTGTGAGACATGGGGCAGAATGCTGGACATGGGGTCAGAATCTGGACATGGGGGCATACTGAGACATGGGGCAGAATGCTGGACATGGGGCACACTGGAGACATGGGGCAGAATGCGGAGATATGCGGCAGAATGCTGGACATGGGGGCAAACTGTGAGACTGTGGGCGGAATGCTGGACATGGGGCAGAATGTGAAACTGTGAGACATGTGGGCGGAATGCTGGACATGGGGCAGAATGTGAAATATGGGGCAGAATGTTGGACATGGGGGCAAACTGAGACATGGGGTCAGAATGCTGGACATGGGGGCACACTGAGACATGGGGCAGAATGCTGGACATAGGGGCAGAATATGGAGATATGGGCAGAGATGAAGCTGGACATCTGCATGGGGCAAACTGTGAGACATGTGGGGCGGAATGTGGACATGGGGCAGAATGTGAGACACATGGGGCAGAATGCTGGACATGGGGGACTGGCATGTGAGACATGGGGCAGAATGCTGGACATGGGGGCACACATGGGGAAGGACATGGGGCAGAATGCTGGACATGGGGCACAGACATGGCTGCTGGACGACATGGGGGGCACACTGTGAGACATGGGGCAGAAATGCTGGACATGGGGCAGAATTCATGGACATGGGGGCACACTGTGAGACATGGGGCAGAATGCTGGACATGGGGCAGAATCTGGACATGGGGGCAACTGAGACATGGGCAGAATGCGGACATGGGGGAACACTGAGACATGGGGCAGAATGCTGGACATAGGGGCAGAATGGAGATATGCGGCAGAATGCTGGACATGGGGGCAAACTGTGAGACATGTGGGCGGAATGCTGGACATGGGGGCAGAATGTGAGACATGGGGCACGCTGTGAGACATGGGGCACACTGAAACATGGGGCAGAATGCTGGACATGGGGGCACACTGTGAGACATGGGGCAGAATGCTGGACATGAGGGGCAGAATGGAGATATGCTGGCAGAACTGTGAAATGGGGGAAACTATGAGACATGGGGCAGAATGTGACATGGGGCAGAATGAACATGGGGCAGAATGCTGGACATGGGGGCACACTGGCATGGACATGGGGACATGAAGCATGGGGTGGACTAGGGGCAGAATGGAGATATGCGGCAGAATACTGGACTGGGGCAAACTGAGACTTGTGGGCGGAATGCTGGACATGGGGCAGAATGGAGACATGGGGCAGAATACTGGACATGGGGCACACTGTGAGACATGGGACAGAATGCTGGATATGGGGGGCAGAATGGAGATATGGGACTGATTGTAGACACGGGCAGAATGAGACACTGGGGCATGACTGGGACAGGGGCATGATGGAGACACTGGAGCATGATGGAGATACTGGGGGCATGATTGGAGACGCTGGGGGCAGGAATGGAGACAGATGGGCAGAATAGAGATACAGGGGCATGATGGAGACAGATCGTGCAGGATCATGGCAGGAAGATACGATGGAGACAGATAAGGCAGGATGGGGAGATCAAATGGGGGCGGGATGGGAGAACATAGGCTAGGATGGGGAATTTTATTACCATAGGGGCTAATTAAGGGATAATTATTACTGCAGTCATGTATTTATTGTAACGAATGGAAGCGGAGGTACAGGTGGTGAAGTTCACATTCGTTTTTATTTTTTAATGTGGAACCTCGAGACCGCGGTCCGGGGGGCTCCGAAGGGGGCGTAACTAGTGAGCCCCGGGTACCCGTAGTAAGGCCCCTCGAACAGGACCAGAATGGAATACCCGAGGACACAGGTGCTACCTCCAGTTAGACCCCAGACACGTGGCAGCTGTCCCAGAGGGACCAAAAGGGTAACAGGTATTTACAGAGTCCGTGGAAGGTTCTTGACGGAGAAGGGTAAGGTCCTGGTCCAGAACGGATGGTAGCAGGCTGGCTTCAGTGACCTTTTTACGGTCCACGGGTACGGATGGCTGATGGCGGAATGGGATGACACTTGCGCCAGTAATAGCCGATATTATCAGGTTAGCCAGATACGGGTTAGCAATGATCTGAGGAGACAAACAGTATCAGCGAAGCACAGAGACTGCAGACGCAGCGCAGACATGATCAGGAACAGAACCGGATGTAGCAATGATAGAACACGTTGCTCCGGCACTCCCCTAATGGTGGAGTGACCAGATATAGTACTGAGTGCGCAAGCATTGGTTAATTAGCTATTTCAAAAAATGCACTCTGCCCCTTTAAGAGAGACGGTGGGCGCGGCCTCGCGTCCTAAGCAGTCTATCTGGAGGCCTGCCAGCAGCGTGCCAGGAAGTGGAGGAGGACACAGGACGCCAGGGGAGCAGATGGAATAGGAGACCCCAGCCCGGACGCAGACTGCTGCAGAGGGACAGGTGAGTGAGCAGAACGGAGTGCAGAGCCAGCGCTGGGACCGAGTGTAACAGTATCCCCTCTTTACTCCCCCTCTTTTTCAAGCCTGCGTGAAATTTTTAAGAAGAGGGGCCTGGATGTTCTCTTCAGGCTCCCAAGACCTCTCCTCAGGACCAAAACCCTTCCAGTCCACCAGGTAATAGATCCTACCTCTTACTCTCTTAGAGGCCAAGATATGTTTTACCTCAAAAACATCATCCTCAGAGACCGGATCAGGAGTGGTACCCGGGTCCTTAAAGAAGGAGCTCAACACTACTGGTTTGAGGAGGGAAACATGAAAGGAGTTAGGTACTCGTAGAGAATTAGGCAATTTCAGTTTATAAGAGACCGGGTTGATTTGTCTCAAGACTTCAAAGGGACCAATGAAACGGGGACCCAATTTGTACGATGGTAACTTCAGATGGATGTACTTGGAGGAGAGCCATACCTTGTCTCCTGGACGAAAGATGGGAGCCTCCAAACGTCTTTTGTCCGCATGCGTTTTCATACGTTGAGAAGCTTTCTCCAAAGCCGACCTGGTCTCTCTCCAAATGTCCGAGAAATTCTTAGACAAGGTATCGACTGCCGGAACATCAGACAATCCCGAGACAGGAAGAGGAATTCCGGGTTGCAGTCCAAACACAATCTGAAAGGGAGACTTTCCAGAAGATTCACTTACTTGGTTGTTGTAGGAGAATTCCGCCCCGGGCAGTAATTCTACCCAGTCATTATGATGAGCGTTGACGAAGTGACGCAGGTATCCAGCCAGGACTTGATTGATCCTCTCCACTTGCCCATTAGACTGGGGATGATATGCAGAAGAAAAATCTAGTTCAATTTTTACCATTTTACAGAGTCCTCTCCAGAACTTAGAGGTGAACTGGACGCCCCTGTCGGACACGATGTGGAGAGGAAATCCATGTAGACGGAAGATGTGCTGAATGAAGTGAGCGGCCAGTTCTGGGGCAGACGGGAGGCCAGATAGCGGAACGAAGTGGGCCATTTTAGAGAAGCGATCCACCACAACCCATACCACAGAGCAGCCAGAAGAAATGGGAAGATCCGTGATGAAATCCATCGCGATGTGCTGCCAGGGAGCGGACGGAATCGGAAGAGGCAGAAGCCTACCGGCTGGTAGATGTTTAACAGTTTTGTTACGGGCACATGAAGGACAGGCTGCGACGAACTCCTGGATATCCTTGCCCATGGTAGGCCACCAGTAATAACGGGAGATGAGTTGCTGCGTCTTTTTCTGACCAGCATGGCCAGCCAACTTAGAAGAATGGCCCCAGCGCAGAACACGACTACGATCAGAAGCGGACACGAAAGTCTTCCCAGGAGGAAGCCGGGCCAGATCAGTGGAGGCAACAGAGACTAACTTAGAAGGTTCAATAATGTGCTGAGGTTCTTCCTCCAGTTCAGGAGGCAAGAAGGCTCTAGAGAGTGCGTCTGCCTTGATGTTCTTGTCAGCTGGGCGGAAATGAAGTACAAAATTGAAACGGGCAAAAAATAATGCCCAACGGGCCTGACGGGGATTCAGTCTTAAAGCAGATTGGAGATAGGCAAGGTTTTTATGGTCGGTGAATATGATTACCTGGTGATGAGCTCCTTCAAGAAGATGTCTCCATTCTTGCAGAGCCAATTTGATGGCCAACAGTTCGCGATCACCGACAGAGTAGTTCCTTTCTGGGAGAAAAAACCTTGGAAAAAAAACCACACGAGATCATCCGCCCGGAAGACGACTTCTGGGTCAGAACTGCTCCTGCACCTATGGAAGAAGCATCAACCTCAAGAAAAAATTGTTCACTTGAATTAGGACGATGGAGAACGGGTGCAGAAGCGAAGGCTTTTTTGAGAGAAACAAAGGCCTCTTCTGCCTCGGAGGACCATTCCTTAGAGTTTACACCTTTCCGGGTTAAGGCTGTGATTGGAGCCACTCGGGTGGAAAAGTGTGGAATAAATTGCCGGTAGTAATTGGCGAACCCTAGGAACCTTTGTATGGCTTTTAGCCCAGATGGACGAGGCCAGTTGAGAACTGCAGACAACTTCTCCGGATCCATCTTTAATCCTGTGGAAGATACAATGTACCCAAGGAAAGGCAAAGAAGACTGCTCAAAGAGGCATTTCTCATATTTGGCATATAGCCTGTTCTCTCTCAGTCTTTGTAAGACCAGGCGTACTTGCCTCCGGTGTGACGTCAAGTCAGCAGAGAAAATCAAAATATTGTCCAGGTAAACCACAACAAAGTATAGAGCAAGTCCCTGAAAATGTCATTAACAAATTCCTGAAAGACCGCAGGTGCATTGCTTAGGCCGAATGGCATTACCAGGTATTCATAGTGGCCGTCACGGGTGTTGAAGGCTGTTTTCCATTCGTCCCCCTCTCTGACTCGGATCAGGTTGTAAGCCCCTCTGAGGTCCAACTTGCTGAAGATCTTGGCCCCTCGGAGACGATCAAACAGCTCTGAAATAAGAGGTAATGGATACCTGTTTTGTACCGTGATCTGATTTAGACCCCGATAGTCGATGCAGAGCCGCAAGGATCCATCCTTTTTCTTCACAAAGAAGAATCCAGCTCCTGCCGGTGACGATGATTTTCGGATAAATCCTCTATCCAGATTCTCTTGGATGTAGTCCGACATGGCCTGAGTCTCTGCCTGTGAAAGAGGATAAACTCTCCCGCGAGGAGGAGATGCTCCAGGAAGAAGCTCTATCTGACAGTCATACGACCTGTGTGGAGGTAGTCTCTCAGCCTCCTTTTTCCCAAAGATGTCAGAGAAGGACCAATAGGCGGAAGGCAACCCTGGCAGGGTATCAGGTTGGACTGGAGACGAAACAGGTTGAATCCGGGTTAAGCAACGATTCATGCAGGTATCTCCCCAAAGCAGAACTTCACCAGTTTTCCAATTAAGGACTGGTTCATGCATCTGGAGCCAAGGTAAACCTAAAAGCATGGGATGGGATAAACCGGGATATACATAAAATCGCATTCGTTCAGTATGCATTAGACCTACCCGGAGTTCCACCAACTCGGTTTGAAACTGGACGGGCTCGGTCAGCGGTTTGCCATCCACGGCGGACACCTGTAACGGATCAGGAAGACGCTGGACTGGTAAGCGGTAATGATCCACAACCGCCTGCTGGATGAAGTTCCCTGCAGCTCCAGAATCCAGTAGACAATGTTCGGAGAATTTTATTGTTCCATAGGACACGGAGACTGAGATGTGTAAAGAGGGAGAGGACTGATCTCTACCTAGGTTGGCCCCTCCTACCGGACCTAGGCACTGGAGTTTCCCGACTTTTTAGGACAGAAATGGATCAAATGTTCAGAACTACCGCAGTAGTAACAACTTCCCTCCTTGCGACGTGCCTCCTGGCGGCGGGTGGCCAAACTTACATGGTCCACCTCCATGGCCTCGGAGGCGGAGGGCGAGGTACCTGTTTTGTACAAACTAGAGTCCAGGTGATAGGACCTTTTGTCCCGCTTGATCTCCATGGCACGCTCCTGAAAACGCAGGTCAATTCGGGTTGCCAAGGATATTAGCTCCTCCAAGAGGATAGGTCTGTCCCATCCCGCCAGCTCATCCTTGATTCTTCCGGATAGGCCTTCCCAGAAGTTAGCAAGCAGGGCCTCATTGTTCCACAATAATTCAGACGAGAGGGTGCGGAATTTAACAGCATACTGAGCTACCGTGAGAGTACCTTGGCGCAGGCGGAGCAGAGCTGAGGCAGTTGAAATGGTGCGACCAGGTTCATCGAAAGTCCTGCGAAAAGCCTCTAGGAAAGATTGAAGATCGTTAACCAGCGGATCCCCTCTCTCCCATAGCGGGTTTAGCCAGGCGAGGGCCTCTCCTCCCAGGTGTGACATGATGAAGCCCACCTTGGCTCGGTCAGAACCAAACATATGCCCCAAGATTTCGAAGTGTAGAGTGCACTGATTGAGAAAACCCCGACACAGAGTAGGGTCACCCTGGAAACGGGTAGGAGCCGCCAGACGGGGACCTTGACTTGCCATGGGAACTGGTACCTGATTATTGATAGAAGAGTGAGGTGCAGACGAGGACCCCAAGGAATCCATGCGGGTAGACGAGCTGCGTAGATAAGTCGTGATCTTGTCTTGTTGAACTCCCAAACGGGTCACCTCCTGGCACAGATCCGTGGTCGGAGATCTCTGGGATCCAGCGGGTTCCATGGCCGGAGCAATCTGTAACGAATGGAAGCGGAGGCACAGGTGGTGAAGTTCACATTCGTTTTTATTTTTTAATGTGGAACCTCGAGACCGCGGTCTGGGGGGCTCCGAAGGGGGCGTAACTAGTGAGCCCCGGGTACCCGTAGTAAGGCCCCTCAAACAGGACCAGAATGGAATACCCGGAGGACACAGGTGCTACCTCCAGTTAGACCCCAGACACGTGGCAGCTGTCCCAGAGGGACCAAAAGGGTAACAGGTATTTACAGAGTCCGTGGAAGGTTCTTGACGGAGAAGGGTAAGGTCCTGGTCCAGAACGGATGGTAGCAGGCTGGCTTCAGTGACCTTGTCACGGTCCACGGGTACGGATGGCGGAACGGGATGACACTTGCGCCAGTAATAGCCGACATTATCCAGGTTAGCCAGATACGGGTTAGCAATGATCTGAGGAGACAAACAGTATCAGCGAAGCACAGAGACTGCAGACGCAGTGCAGACAGATCAGGAACAGAACCGGATGTAGCAATGATAGAACACGTTGCTCCGGCACTCCCCTAATGGTGGAGTGACCAGATATAGTACTGAGTGCGCAACCATTGGTTAATTAGCTATTTCAAAAAATGCACGCTGCCCCTTTAAGAGAGACGGTGGGCGCGTCCTAAGCAGTCTATCTGGAGGCCTGCCAGCAGCGTGCCAGGAAGTGGAGGAGGACACAGGACGCCGGGGAGCAGATGGAATAGGAGACCCCAGCCCGGACGCAGACTGCTGCAGAGGGACAGGTGAGTGAGCAGAACGGAGTGCAGAGCCAGCGCTGGGACCGAGTGTAACATTTATTTTATTTTTTGAGGATACTGTTTTATATGGGGTGGCCCTATTATTGTGCAGAGCTACACTGTCGCCTTTTTTTCTTCATGTGGTGTAATGTAGAAGTTGGGAAAAATTAAGTAATGTGTTCTGCAAGCGGAGCTCTAGATAACTGTGGTATTTCCTGCAGAGACGAGCCCTGGCTGGAAGAAGTGATAGCGGTCTGTGCTGGATGAAAGATGAAAAACAAAGATGAAGGACTTCACCTAGAAACGTCACTGGTGAGTCAGTGTGTTACCTATACACTGACACTATACACTGTATACTATATACAGAGCTCCTGTGTATAATGTCACCAGTGATCACTGTATTACCTGTACACAGACACTGCATACTAAGTACAGATCGCCTGTGTATAATGGCACTTATGGTGATAGTATTGTGTTGTTTTTTTTATTACTGATCAGTATTGTAGTATTCAGTCACTATGTGGTGGTAATATGTGGTTTGGACATATTGGTGTTGCGGTATTTAACCCTTGTACAGTATGTACTATTTGGTCACTTTGTGGTGGTAATATGTGGTCTGGTCATGGTGTTGTGGTATTTCTTCCTTGTTTGTGATATTATTCGATCACTGTGGTGGTAATATGTGGTCTGGTGGTATTTGTCCCTTGTATGTGGTGTTATTGGTCATTTTAAAAATTGAAAAATAAATAAAAATATACCTAAATTGTATTGGATATGTTAACAAAAATTTAATAGGTTACAGTAGAGTAGAGCCCGGCCAAAAGTGTCTACTGTGTTACGATGGCGGCTTAAAAAATCTTTTGGCCAAAACAACAGCTGCTGGCTATATGTGTGATCTGGTGATGGGAACTGTTAATGTTTGATAGGTGAGAAGTGGAGTTTTTCCAAGAGAGAGCGGTGGGACTGTGGACAGTTCGAGGGGTGGAGGCGCCTGGAATAATCTGTTTCAGGTATATGATGACCCTGTCGCATGACCCCGTCACATGGAGCCCACAGAGTCTGAACAGCCCGGGGCCCTGGCTACCCTTAATCCACCCCTGGGTGAGGTGACGTGTACACACTCACTCTCCAAGCCTCATTTCTATGGGTTTCGTCGTCCTCACCAAAGGCGACTATTTAATATTGACCTATATTCAAGTGAGACTAGACAAAAAAAAACTAATATCATGTATCATGTGTGGTACACCAAAGGGGATCTTGCTGGATGGGAGATATATTTCTTCTGGCAGACTGAAGTTTGCTCAGGATTTTCCATGTTCACAGGACCTGTGATGAGGTCATAGTCACGTGATCAGGTCAGCTGATGTGTACCTCACCTGAGGGTGTGGACTAGGCCTATTTAACAGGAAGCTGTGGGAGTATGAGGGGTGGAAGGAAGGAGTTTGTCTGGAATCAGCCTGGAAGCTTGTGTTTGTTACAGTGTGTACCAGGAAGCGAGTACCAGACCACCCGGAATGGCACCTGGCGGTCTCTGCTAACCTGCAGCCGCTTAGTTAAGCCCGTCCCAAGCAAGGGTGAGTCTGGGACCAGTGGTTCTCCAAACTGGAGTGATTTATGTTCTGTTTTTTTGATTTTTGTTATCTGGACTTTTGTTGAACTCATCATTAAAACCACTGAACTTTGAACTGAAGCCTGTGTGTTTGCCTCATTACTGCGGCCCGGCCACCGCCTACCAGAGCGGATCCCCACAATTGGTGGCGTTAATGCGGGCATACGCAGTGAGGTCAGGCTGTTTTTTTTTTGTGGATGTTTTTTTTTTTTTTCTCTCTCTGCATGACAGTGAATGTCCTGGGTGAAGAAAGTGACGCAAAACCCGGTGAATAACTGTCCGGAGATGGAGAGCATGGTAAAAATGCTGGCGGAGGCCATGCGACAGCAGCAGCAGGCTACACAGCAGCAACAGCAGGCTATGTAGCAGCAGCGGGCTATACAGCAGCAGGCTATGGAGCAGCAGCAGGCTATACAGCGGCAGGCTATGGAGCAGCAACAGCATACCAACAATCTTCTGATGCAGCACATCACAGCGTCGCAGACAGCAGGAGCTGCATCGGGACGCCAGGATGTCCGAAAAGCGGTGCGTACAGCGATCCCAAAGATGGAGCAATCAGATGACGTCGAGGTGTACCTGGAGATGTTTGAAGGCGTGGCTAAGAGGGAGAGACTGCCCTAGGACCAGTGGGCCGAGATCGTGGCTCCGTTTTTGGCTCCAGGACCCGCGAAAGCCTATAGGGACCTACCCCCCGAGCATCAGACGGACTACGAGATCGTCAAGGGTGAGATACTCGCACGTCTTGGGGTAAATGTGTTAGTCCGGGCCCAGCGGGTACACCAGTGGAAGTTTTCCCCTTCCGAATCAGCTCGGTCCCAGTATTATGACTTGATACACCTGATGGAAAAATGGTTGCAGCCGGAGGTGTTGTCACCCCGCGCTATGCTGGATCGTATAGTGACTGATAAATTCTGGAGAACTTTGCCCCACACCCTGCAAACCTGGGTTGGACAGGTAACCCTACTGATGGTCTCCAGATGGTAGACCTCATTGAAAGATATGGGGCTACCAAGGAGGTACAGGGAGAGACTACCCGGAAGGTAATGAGTAAATTCCCCAAACCTTCACCCGCCGTTCGGCGAGCAGAGACTCGGAAGGCCGCCCAAGACACGTCTGGGGACGAAAGAGGCCCCATAATCTGTTGGCGGTGCCAAGAACCAGGACATGTGAGAGCTGATTGCCCCCACCTGACTGAGCCCATGGACACAAACTATGGGTACTATCAGTCTCACTATGCCGAACACATGTGTGCAGTGGGCAAACCAGAGGGACCCAGTATGAACCATTTGTGTAAAATGGAGGTGGAGGGTAACCCTGCTGTGGCACTTCTGGACTCAGGGAGTCTTGTGACCCTAATACGAGCCAGCCACGTCCAAATCAGCGAGTATACTGGTCGGAAAATGGGTGTATTGTGTATACATGGGATCTAAAACATTATCCTACCGCCCTGGTGATGATAAACACGTCAGCGGGGAGGAAGTGCCACGAGATGGGGGTGGTGGTTAATTTGCATTATGAGGTAATAATGGGGAGAGATTTTCCGTTGTTTTCTGTGCTTTGGCCTGTAATTACCCCTCCCACAGAACAGTCGTCGGCACCAGTGGCAACCAGGTTGCATTCTCCAGAAATTGGGCGTGAACCTGGTGGCCCAGAGGAAGATGTACTGGCGGTAGGAGTACCTTTGCCTTCGGTGGAGGAAAACCCCTCTCCTATAGAAGTGTTAGCTGGGGAGATGGAAGATTTGCCACAGGGACCAGAATTGTCAGACTTAAATGTGGCAGGTGACAATTTTGGTACGGCGCAACTCCGGGACCCTACGTTGACTCGAGCCCGGGAAAATGTACTGGTTGTCAATGGGGAACCCCAACACCCCGGGGCAGCTACAGTATTTCCCTGATTCGAGCTGAACCAAGATTTGCTGTATCGGGTTGAAAAAATACATGGGGAAATTGTCGAGCAATTGCTGGTACCGCAGTCATATCGGAGGTTGGTAATGGACTTAGCGCATGCGCATGTACTAGGGGGACATTTGGGCCAAAAGAAAACCCTAGACAGAATTCTACAACGGTTTTACTGGCTAGGGGTCTATGAAGAAGTTAAACAGTATTGTAACTCTTGTCCCGTGTGCCAGGTAACCAGTCCGCAGCCTCATTTTCGGAGTCCCTTGGTGCCTTTACCAATTATAGAGGTCCCGTTTGAGAGAATAGCCATGGATCTGGTGGGGCCGGTTAATAAATCAGCAAGGGGTCATCAACACATCCTCATAGTTCTAGATTACGCTACCAGGTATCCTGAGGCTATTCCCCTGCGACACACCTCGGCCAAACTAATCGCAAAAGAACTCATGGGTATGTTCTCTCGGGTGGGAATCCCTCAAGAGATCTTAACAGATCAGGGGACCCCCTTTATGTCAAAAATCATGAAGGAACTCTGCCACTTGTTAAGTGTTAAACAGTTGCGCACATCTGTCTATCATCCCCAAACAGACGGTTTGGTAGAAAGGTTCAATAAAACCCTGAAGAATATGTTGAAAAAAGCAGTCTCTAAAGATGGTAAAGACTGGGAACTCTTGTTGCCATACCTGATGTTTGCAGTGCGGCAGGTGCCCCAGGCATCTACGGGGTTCTCGCCCTTTGAACTATTATATGGCAGACATCCTCGTGGCTTACTCGATATAGCTAAAGAGGCCTGGGAAAACCAACCAACTCCCCACAAAAGTGTGATAGAACATGTGGCCAAAATGCGAGAGAGAATGGAGACAGTCCTACCATTAGTCCGAGAACATATGGAAGCAGCACAAAGGTCACAGAGGCAGGTCTATAACCGGGAGGCACGGGTAAGGTCCTTTAACCCTGGGGATCGGGTGTTGGTACTTGTGCCTACAGTGGATAGTAAGCTCCTTGTGTGTCGACCCGCCACCACAATTGTGGGTTACCAGGGCAATGGGGTACTCAGAGCCGAGCCCGTAGAAGTCTATGGGGATTGTCACAGGTAGCTGTGGCTCGGTCTGTGGCCCTGGCGGTCTGGCGTATGTTGGGGATATATTTACAGGGGATTGATTTATATACAGTTCGTGACGCCACCTGTAGTATTCTGGTAATTAGTACCAGCGCTGCTGTAGATCTCTGAGGGGATGGTGAGGCAGCTAGATGTCGGGTCCCCTACAGGTGGGACTCTTCCCTCAGGTCGGTAGTTAGGTAGGGATTGTGCAGGCATGCAATAATAACTCAGTCTCACACCGTCAGCGTCTTTCCATACCTTTACTTGTAAGATGTTCAAGCAGGTCCCAGGGAGGCTGATGGGGTTGATGGAGGATGAGCTTTGAGGCAACAGCTAAGCAAGTTAGGGGCCTCCTTTACTGTCCAATGAAGATGAGTACGACCAGCCTGAAGCGTAGTTCACTCTATGATTCCAGCTTATCCAAAGCTGTGCTTCCCAGTCAGTTTAGTGTTAGGAGCCTTTCTATGAGGGAGCTGAATCCTTATTTTGTCCTGCAGAGACTCAAAGTCTTCACTTCCCCTAACCCCAGTTACGTACTGACTATAAGGGGGTGTTTGCCGCGACCTAGGGTCCGGTAAATCTCTGGTTTTCTCTTCACTATGCTTGTAACAATAGTGATTCTTCGGTCCCCAGTAACCGGTAGCAATGTGCAGGACTTTTCCAAGCCAAACGCACTTTTCCAATAATCTTCCTTCCACTTTGCCCTTCGATTTGCTCGACTCTTAATAGATAGTTCAGTCTTTCTTCCAGTGGGGCACAGCTCTGACTAGACTAAGGTGAATTAGAACACCTGTACCAGCCTCCACGTTCTGAACTGATGACAGGCTCAAACTGGACACGTCTACTCTGTCCAAGGACAGGAAACTGACTGACTAGAATCACTCCCTTCCACACCCTGCTGGGTGTGTCAGAAGTGTACATGATGTCATGAAGAGACCTTAACTGTTACCTCTCCACTCATCCTCCTGGTATTGTGTACCAGGGCTACACATTCCCCCATGGTAAACGACAGCACTCCCGGGCTGTAAAATATAAAGAGACATTTTTGTTTATGCAATAAACATTAAACAATAACTTCTTCCCATCCGGGAGGTGAGAATATCTTGAACGTTGCAAACTTTATAGAAAAATACAAATATTAAATAGCATTCAATAAATATACAATATACTTGTGAAGGACCCGCACCAAACCTTCAACGTAGGTCCTGGGTGGGCTGCAGGACGTCCAATTGCAGACCTCACTCAGTGCCACACACCACACGGGTTTTGTTTTCAGAGGTAGTTGTGACTGGTTTACGTAAAACCAAGAGAAAGCACCGAAGCGCAACTATTTACAAGTAAGTTCTGGGTTAGCATAGTCCTTAACCTCCAAGTCCAATGTAAAACCTAAGACATATTATATAATATCAAAGTGCATAAACTTTTTCTGGTTACTATTTACCATTTATCATTTATCATTTACCATTTACCCAGCCGGGCATTCTACAGTAGAAATATATATATTCACTATATAAATTGTGCAAAACTTTACAAAACATTTCAAACTTTTTTACTTTTGGTAGACCCGATATGGATCTCACCAATTCTTCACTATCTTATTCATTTTCTGCAAATACACTTTCCACTACTTTTTCCACCCCAGGGGCTGGAACAACGCAATGGGCCCTTGATCCCAGGACCAGCAAATCATGTGCTGCGATCAGGGTCTGGGTCGCCACAGTTCTGGTGTGAACCTCCAGGGGCGCAACGGGTACACTCTCTCCACATGACACCGATTGCGTCTCAATCACAGTTAGCGATATGGACCGCGTCAGGGATTGCGATCGAGACTGGGTCGCATGTTGCGATGTAGCGGTGGCTTTAATTTGCGATGAACTCTGGGTCGCTAGTTGCGATGACTTTGCAGGGGGCGATGCTGGGGCACGGCCGGATGCTGCTTGAGCTGGAAACGGGGACGCTGCGGTAATGGTGACGGTACCTGCGTCTGGGACGGGGTCGCGGACGATGGCGACGTTAAGGGCATACCATCCCTTCATTCCCCAGTGCCGCGTATATGTGACGATATCTCCATTCGCTAAGTCCCTCCCGGGATGACCTTGCGGCAGGTGGGATTCTACGTCACGCCTGCCGACAAAGACCGCTGGGTAGAGGCCTGGTTCACGGATAAAGCCCCAGCCCTTCCGGAGCTGGAACTCAGTCACACACCCCTGCCGCCGCGGTTCCCTCAGAGTACCTTTATCTCGCCGGACAGTCTCTTTGTCCGCGATCAGCTCGGCAAATTGTCGCTGACGGTTCCTCTGAGTTTCCCGCTCTTCCTCCTGCTGGCGCCTCTTCTTCTCCTCACGACTCTGCCATTCCTGTTCCCACTGGGCGGTGTAGGCGACGTCATCCAGGCGCGCCATTTCGTCCCAGTCCACGTCTGGTAGTGACGGACAGGACCCCTCCGGTGTCCCTGCCGGGGACCGATCATCTGCTGCAGCCTCTTGGCCGGGCGGGCGTTCCGGGATTGGCTGTACCTCCTCAACCTCCTTCGCTTCCACCGCTTCACCGGTGGGATCGGGATCGGTACTTTCGGGGGCAGCCTCCGGTTGCTCCTTCGCCTTGGGCAGCAGACTCTTCGGTATCTGGAATCGTGGGGGTTCGTTGAGGGGAGAGATCACCGTGTCCCACAGCCTCCGCTGTTCCAGGGTACGCCGGCGTCTCTCAATTTCTTCAAAGCCAGGTTGGTCCTGGACCATCTTCCTCAGGCGTGCATTTTCTTCTCTTGTCTCAAGCAACGCCTGCTTCAGGTGCAGGATCACGGATAACTCCGGTGTTGGTGGCAGCTTGGCTGGGGCACGGGGCCTGCCTTCCTCCGCTTCCCAGCTCGGCTGCACACGTCCTGCCTCCATCATGTTCCAGAAGATTCTCTCCTCTTCCTGCGGAGACATCCTGTCTCTTCCGTGGAGGTGGGATTTGCGTCTCTTCCTCCTCGCAGGGAAGGTGAAGAGGAGGCGGACCTCCTTTGCTGTAGGGCAGGACCGCATGTTGTAGTAGCACTTTGAGAGGGCAGGCATTTTCTTCGCGCCACTGGGGGGTAGACGCCCACGAAGGTACGCCCACCTTCTTCTCCAGCGCCTGAGGGCGCGAATATGGCGACAAAAATGGCGATTTTGGCGCCAAAAGTGAAAACAGTCTTTTTCGCCAAAACACTCCACAGGCACACAGGGCTCGCAATGCTGCAAGTTTCGTATCCTGTTCGTGACGCCAATTTTTTGTGTCGACCCGCCACCACAATTGTGGGTTACCAGGGCAATGGGGTACTCAGAGCCGAGCCCGTAGAAGTCTATGGGGATTGTCACAGGTAGCTGTGGCTCGGTCTGTGGCCCTGGCGGTCTGGCGTATGTTGGGGATATATTTACAGGGGATTGATTTATATACAGTTCGTGACGCCACCTGTAGTATTCTGGTAATTAGTACCAGCGCTGCTGTAGATCTCTGAGGGGATGGTGAGGCAGCTAGATGTCGGGTCCCCTACAGGTGGGACTCTTCCCTCAGGTCGGTAGTTAGGTAGGGATTGTGCAGGCATGCAATAATAACTCAGTCTCACACCGTCAGCGTCTTTCCATACCTTTACTTGTAAGATGTTCAAGCAGGTCCCAGGGAGGCTGATGGGGTTGATGGAGGATGAGCTTTGAGGCAACAGCTAAGCAAGTTAGGGGCCTCCTTTACTGTCCAATGAAGATGAGTACGACCAGCCTGAAGCGTAGTTCACTCTATGATTCCAGCTTATCCAAAGCTGTGCTTCCCAGTCAGTTTAGTGTTAGGAGCCTTTCTATGAGGGAGCTGAATCCTTATTTTGTCCTGCAGAGACTCAAAGTCTTCACTTCCCCTAACCCCAGTTACGTACTGACTATAAGGGGGTGTTTGCCGCGACCTAGGGTCCGGTAAATCTCTGGTTTTCTCTTCACTATGCTTGTAACAATAGTGATTCTTCGGTCCCCAGTAACCGGTAGCAATGTGCAGGACTTTTCCAAGCCAAACGCACTTTTCCAATAATCTTCCTTCCACTTTGCCCTTCGATTTGCTCGACTCTTAATAGATAGTTCAGTCTTTCTTCCAGTGGGGCACAGCTCTGACTAGACTAAGGTGAATTAGAACACCTGTACCAGCCTCCACGTTCTGAACTGATGACAGGCTCAAACTGGACACGTCTACTCTGTCCAAGGACAGGAAACTGACTGACTAGAATCACTCCCTTCCACACCCCTGCTGGGTGTGTCAGAAGTGTACATGATGTCATGAAGAGACCTTAACTGTTACCTCTCCACTCATCCTCCTGGTATTGTGTACCAGGGCTACACACTTGCAAGGTGGCAGGGACCCTATGAGATTATGGAGAAGGTGGGTCCTGTAAACTATAAAGTACACCAACCAGGGCGAAGAAAGCCAGAACAGGTATACCATGTGAATCTGCTCAAACCATGGAAAGACAGAGACCATCTTGGTGAGGATTGTCCACGGCCTGCATTTCCAGTAGAGAGGGCTCCCTTGCCTCAGGAGAAGGCAAGAGAAGTCCTCTCTGCCTCAAAATAGCAGACACTTTGTCTCCTAGACAAGTTCAGGAGGTCCGAGAGTTTGTTAGCCGAAATACCGATGTTTTTTCAGAGCTCCCTGGCTGTACCTCCCTAATCCAACATGACTGTCACGGAGCCGCAGGCCAAAGTTCGATTAAAGCCATATCGGGTGCCTGAGGCCCGGCAACAAGCCATCTCGGAAGAGGTAAAGAAGATGCTGCAGTTAGGGGTTATTGAAGAGTCCGAGAGTGAGTGGGCCAGCCCAATAGTCCTAATACCAAAACCAGATGGGACACTAAGGTTCTGTAATGACTTCAGAAAACTGAATGAAATTTCTAAATTTGACGCCTACCCATGCCCTGGGTCGATGAGTTAATAGAGCGGTTTGGGCAGGCCCGGTATTTTTCAGTCATTGACCTCACAAAAGGGTATTGGCAGGTGCCCCTAACCAAAGCAGCGAGAGAGAAAACGGCTTTTGTAACACCCGAGGGACTGTTCCAGTATATAGTCCTACCCTTCGGGTAGAGCTGGGCGATTAATCTAATTAATTTGATTAATTCGCCCATAGTAAAATCGGCGATTTTAAATTTATTGAAATCCGATTTAAAATGGTGTGCGCAATGTAATTGCGCTGCCATTTTACTCGGCTCGTCCAGGCCAGTTCCCGCCCACCGCTGAGTCCCGCACAGCCCGCTCACCACTCAGCGCAGGGCCGGCGTCAGCACCCGGCACACCCGGGCAAGTGCCAGGGCCCTGAGCAGGCGGGGGGGCCCACTCGCCGTCTGGCACCCCCGCGCCCGTTAGCGGAGGAGAGCGGTGTCAGCGCTGCCACTGGCCCCCCCCGCTTGCTCAGGGCCCCGGCATCAGCTGGCACAATACTTACCTCTCCCGTGCCTCCGCTGCCGCAGCTCCGGGCTCCAGGGGGCGCCGGCGCTTCCTCTCACAGCAGCGCCGCTGAATGACGTCATCATTCAGCGGCCGGCTGTGGCAGAGAGCGCGGACGCTGGGACAGGTGAGACGTGTGTGTGTGTGTCTGTGTGTATGTAGTGCGGTGCTTTGTGTGTGTGTGTATGTGTGTGTGTATGTATGTGAGAGAGTGCTTGTGTGCTGTCTGTGTGTGATGGGCAGGCATTGCTGATAATGGGGGAGGCATTGATGGGGAGAAGATGATGATAATGGGCTGGCATTGATGATGGGGAGGAGATGATGATGATGGGCAGGCATTGATGATGATGAGGAGGAGATGATGATGATGGGCAGGCATTGATGATAATGGGGAGGCCATGATGATGATGATGGGAGGCCATGATGATAATGGGCAGGCATTGATGATGGGGAGGAGATGATGATGATGGGCAGGCATTGATGATGATGAGGAGGAGATGATGATGATGGGCAGGCATTGATGATAATGGGGAGGCCATGGTGATGATGTGGAGACAATCATGATGATAATGGGGAGTCTTTCCACAGCGCCCTTTCCTGAGCCGTAACAGTGCAGAACGCAGTACAGCGCAGAGGAGAGCTCCATATTTTGTATGGAGCATTATACGGGGACCAGTATCCTGTATGGAGCATTATATGGGGACCAGTATCCTGTATGGAGCATTATTTTGGGTCCAGTATTCTGTATGGAGCATTATATTGGGTCCAGTATTCTGTATGGAGCATTATATGGGGGATGGCGGGGTGACATCCTGCATGGGGTATTATATGGGTGATGAGGGGGAGACTTTTGTGGTTGGTGGAGCTTGTAAAATGGGGGCGGGGCTTAAAATAAATCGAATCGATTTAAATCGAAAATCGGTTTTAAGTTTGAAAAAAAATCAATTTTTTTTTTTTTTTTTAAAATCGCCCAGCTCTACCTTCGGGTTGCATGGCGCTCCAGCGACTTTCCAGAGGTTAATGGACGTTGTTCTCCGTCCTCATCGCCGATATGCCGCGGCCTATCTGGACGATATTGTGGTGTACAGTACAGACTGGGAAAGTCACTTGGCCAAGGTACAGGCGGTGATTGATTCTCTGCGACAAGCAGGGCTTACATGCCAACCCAAAGAAGTGTTCCATAGGGTTGGAGGAAGCTCGGTACCTGGGGTATGTGATTGGGAGAGGAGTTATCAAACCCCAAATAAACAAAGTGGAGGCAATCCAAAACTGGCCCCGTCCCCTCACCACAAAACAAGTGAAAGGGTTTTTTGGGGTTAGTGGGATACTACTGGCGGTTTATTCCCAATTTTGCAACCCTGTCGGCGCCGTTAACTGACTGCCTAAAAGGCCGGAAGTCAGTAATGGTGCGATGGAATGATCAGCTTGAAGAAGCGTTTGTAAAACTAAAAGGGGCACTGTGCGGGTCACCAGTTTTGATCACACCCGACTTCTAAAGAGAATTCATTGTCCAGACTGATGCGTCAGAGGTAGGTCTGGGTGCCGTGTTGTCTCAGGAGGTTAACGGGGAGGAGCATCTGTGTCGACCCGCCACCACAATTGTGGGTTACCAGGGCAATGGGGTACTCAGAGCCGAGCCCATGGAAGTCTATGGGGATTCTTGTCACAGGTAGCTGTGGCTCGGTCTGTGGCCCTGGCGGTCTGGCGTATGTTGGGGATATATTTACAGGGGATTGATTATGTACAGTTCGTGACGCCACCTGTAGTGTTCTGGTAATTAGTACCAGCGCTGCTGTAGATCTCTGAGGGGATGGTGAGGCAGCTAGATGTCGGGTCCCCTACAGGTGGGACTGGTCCCTCAAAGTCTATGTGAGTTGTGAAGTCGAGTGCGGTTAAAGAACACAGTCTCACACGGTCAGCGTCTTTCCATACCTTTACTTGCAAGATGATAAGGCAGGTCCCAGGGAGGCTGATCCACGGAGAGTGTATTTTGAGGCAGCAGCTGGACAAGTTAGGGGCCTCCTTTAACTCCAATATAACGAGGACAACCAGCCTGAAGCGTAGTTCCCTCTAATCTTCAGCAATGCTTGCTGTACCTGCCCAGTCAGCTTTGTGTTAGGGGCCTTCCTGTGAAGGAGCTGAATCCTTACGTGGTCCTGCAGAACTCCAAAGTCTTCACTCCCCCTGACCCCAGCTACGTACTGACTATAAGGGGCTTGTCTGCCGCGACCTAGGGTCCGGTAGATTCCTGGTTTTCCTGTCTCTGTGCCTGAAACAACAGTGACTCTTCGGTCCCCAGTGACCGGTTACAACGTGCTGGACTTCTGCAATCCGTTAAGCACAAATCTTATAAATCCACTTGCCTTTCGCCTTGTCCACGCTGGTAACATAAGCACTCTTACTAGCCAAGGGTCGAGCAGTCACTTCTTTCCTTTTCCTTCCTATCAAGTTAGCCACAGATGCTCAGTTATCACAGGCAGGAGCACGTCACTGTACCTGATACCGTCCTCTAGACAGGAATGCTGAAGACTTTCTGGGTTACAACTTGTTCTTTCCTTCAATGTATGCTGAGGAGATGACACAGCTCTGACCAGACTAAGGTGTATTCCAACACCTATACCAGACTCCACTTTCCAAGCTGATGAGATAGCAATCTAGACTCCTTCCTCCCTCCAGATACAGACTCTCTCACTGTAGTCCAGACGCAGACTCTCCACGTCCTTACTGCCCGAAGACAGGAACTAGACTCACTGACTAAAATCACTCCTACACATACCTTCTTGACCACTCCCTAGAGTATACTCCACTACCCTAAGGGTGTGTCTAGTGTGTGTAGAGTGAATGCATATTGAGCATTAAGCCGCTGCCTCGCCATACACTCTCCAGGGTACTGCGTGTGCCTACCACCAGGGCTACACATTCCCCCATGGTAAACGACAGCACTCCCGGGCTGTGAAATACAAAAGACATTTTGTTTATGCAATAACAATAACAATAACATCTTCCCATCCGGGAGGTAAGAATACTTTGAACGTTACAAACTTTAATACAAAAATACAAATAGTATCAAATGTCATTCAATAAATAAATTTACAATATACTTGTGAAGGACCCGCACCAAACCTTCAACGTGGGTCCTGGGTGGGCTGCAGGACGTCCAATTGCAGACCTCACTCAGTGCCACACCATACGGGTTTTGTTTTTCAGAGGTAGTTATGGATGGTTTTTGTAAAACCAAGATAGGGCACCGAAGCGCAACTATGTACAAGAAAGTTCTGGGTTAGCATAGTCCTTAACCTCAAAAGTCCATTTGTAAAGAAAGACATAATAAATCACATTATCAAAGTGCAACTGTTTTTCATATATCAATTATCAATTATCATCTATCATTTACCAATTACCCAGCCGGGCATTCTATAACTAGAAATATATATTCATTATATATAACTTGTGCAAAACTTTTTTTTTTCAAAAACATTTTAAACTTTCTGCTATAGTACTGATGGTAGACCCGATATGGATCTCACCAACTCCTTACTATTTATTCATTTTCTGCAAATACTTTTTCCACTACATTTTCCACCCCGGGGGCTGGAACGATGCAATGAGCCCTTGATCCCAAGACCAGCAAATCATGTGCTGCGATCAGGGTCTGGGTCGCAACAGTTCTGGTGCGAACCTCCAGGGGCGCAACTGGTACAGTCTCTCCACATGACACCGATTGCGTTCAATTACAGTCAACGATATAGACCGCGTCAGGGTTTGCGATTTAGACTGGGTCGCATGTGGCGATGTGGAGGTGGCTTGAACTTGCGATGAACTTTGGGTCGCTAGTTGCGATGACTTTACAGGGGGCGATGCTGGGGCACGGCCGGATGCTGCTTGAACTGAGTACGGGGACGCTGCGGTAATGGGACGGTCCGGCTCTAGGACGGGGTCGCGGGCGATGGCGACGTTCAGGGCATACCACCCCTCATTCCCCAATGTCCCGGGATAGGTGACTATGTCCCGTTTACTAAGTCCCTCCCGGAGCCCTTGTGGCAGGGTGGATTCCCCTCACCCGCTGACGAAGACCCTGGGTAGGGGCCGTTCACGAATAAAACCCCCGCCCTTCCGGGGCTTGGGCTCAGCCACACCCCCCCCGCCGCCGCGGTTCCCCTAAAAGGGACTTTGTCGCGACGGACATCTCCTTGTCGCAATCAGCCAGCATACTGTCGCTGGCGGTTTTTCTGGGTTTTCCCCCTCTTCCTCCCGCTGGGC